>PVJA010022143.1:0-27730 GCA_004027025.1 Myocastor coypus
AAAAAAAAAAAATAAAAAAAAAAAAAAAGAAAAATAAGAGCCGGACATGGTGGTGCACGCCTGTAATCCCAGCACTTGGGAGGCTGAGGCAGGAGGATCACTGCAAGTTCAAGGCCAGCTTGGGCTACAAAACTGAGCTCAAGGCCAGCCTGAACTGTACAGTGAGACCCTGTCTCAAAAAGACTAATAATAATAATAATAATAAATAAACAAACAAATAAATAAAAAGTTAAAAAAGTAAAACAATGAAAGCACCAGCAATGAGTAGCCGAATAGAGGCTGGACAGCTCACGAGGGCGAGTGTTGCCACCTGCCCTTTCAGCAAGTTGCCCAGTCTTGCTCTAGAGTCCACAGGGACCCAGAGAAGAACTGTGGGTGGGTAGAACCTGTGTACTGAGCCCAGGCTTTGAAAGGTTTCCAAGAGCAACATGACATGTCCGGGTCAGATCCCGCTTGCCCTCCAGCCTGGAAAGGGAGCGCAGCTTTTAACTCAAAGTGGACAGTGACGCTCCCGGGGTGCCCACCCCTCGATGGGGAATGGGCGCTGAGGACAGGAGGTGACCCAGGCTTCCTGGGCCTGGGAAGTCCTGTGGGTCTGGAAAGGCCAAATCCCTCGCCACCGGCACAGCCCCGACTCTCGGCACAGCTGGCCCAGGACCAAAAGTCTACAGAGATCTGGGACACCTGCCACTGCCCACGGGGACCAGGTCTCTTCTACCCTCTGAGTTATAGCGGTTGGAGGCTGCTGAGGTCAGAGGTGAGCTGCGGCAGCAAACACGGCCTCGGGGCCCTTCTCCTCCTCCACTGAGGCCCAAAACTAAGTTCGAGGGGGGTCAGGAAGTCTGCTTGAGGATGGCCATCCTTTCCGCAGGGGCTACCCTCAAGACTGTCCCACCACTTGGACGGGCGATCCCAGCTGCTGGGGCTTCTGCTTCTTCGCTGTACACACAGCACTCAAGAAGCCGAGGCAGGATGATCCTGAGTTCAAGACCAGCCTGAGCTACAAAGTGAGCTCAAGGCCAGCTGAGCTGCATAATGAGACCTTGTCTCAAAACAAAACAAAAAAATCACTTTATGTAAATTCCCTTGTTTAATCATAACAACCCCATGAAGTAGGTACTACTACTATTATGCCCCCCGTCCCCTTTAAGACAGGATCTCACTAGAGAGTCCAGGCCAGCCATTGCCCAAGGTGTCTTGAACATAAGATCCTCCAGCCTCAGCCTCCCAAGTGCCCGGCCACAGTCAGTTTATTAGCACCCTCTAGACATAAGAGGACCCTGTGATGTCCACTCAGGGTCTGGACTGGCCAATCTTTAAAATTTCAACTTTTAACCATCGAGGTCTTTCTTAAAATGGGTTTGAAGCCAGGTATGGTGGCACATGCATGTAATCCTAGCTACTCAGCGGCTGAGGCAGGAGCAGCAGTAATTCAAGGCAAAGTGGGACAAGTCAGCAAGACTCTATCTCAAAAAGTTTTTTCTTTTTCTTTGCCATGCTGCACATCATATGCAGGGCTTCTCATATGCTAGGCAAATACTCTACCATTAAGTTCCATCTCCAACTCTTTTTTTTTTGTTTTGTTTTGTTTTGTTTTTTTGTTGTTGTTTTTTGTCTTTTTGAGACAGGGTCTCACTATGCAGCTCAGGCTGGCCTCGAGCTCACTTTTGTAGCCCAGGTCGGTCTGGAACTCACACCAATCCTCCTGTCTCAGCCTCCCAAGTGCTGGGATTACAGGCATGCACCACCACGCCTGGCTTATCCAACTCTTGAAGTAAATATGCTTTCAAAAAAGGCTGAGATGTAGCACTGGGGTACAGCTATTTCCCAGCATGCTCAAGACCGTGGGTTCAGCCATGCATGGTGGTGCATGCCTGTAATTCTAGCGTTTGAGAGGCTGAGGCAAGAGGGTCACCTGGAGTTTGGGGCCAACTTGGGCTTCACAGTGAGTTCAAGGCCAGCCTGAAGACCCTTGGTTAAGTCCCTAATACAAGAAAATAAAATTTTTTTTTAAAAAGCAGTTAAAACCTGCCTATCTACAGTTCTGCTTCACTTGTCCTCGGCCTACTCCACAGCCCATTTCTTGGGGATTACCTGTGTCAGTGGTAGCACTCTGTATCTTACTGGCCTTTTTCAGGTGTGCTAACAATGTCCTGGGAGGTCAGGTCTTATCCCTGTACTATCAATGAGGAAATCAAAGAAGAGACTGGGAAGGTGCTGGGCTTATGCTCATGCAGCTGGCCTGCCAGGACACGGATTTCCAGAGGACTCTGCGATTCTAAGCCCTGAGCTGCTTGGATTTTGTGAGAATTGTCTCAGGTAACGTGCTCTTCCCCATGCTGTTTCCAGGCAGTCGCCAGAGTAACACCCACATCCCTTCCACTGTGCGTCTCTGATGTGCTGCCAAGCACCCTCCTGGTCCTGACCATGGCCCCCAGGCCCCAGGAGTGGACACAGAATAGAGGGGACCCTCAGAGAGGCCTTTTCCTCACTGCTACCCACAACAACAATGTGGTGGCCTCCACGGGTTCCCAGGGGATTTGTGCTTGTCTCTAACCATGCTGCTCCGGACTTGCTCAACTGGTAGGGCTGATTCCATCAGCTGCTTTGCCCACGTTCTGTGTTACTTAGGGATCTGTCTCAAGGTACCTGGTGTGGCCCAAAGGAATGACATGTGATGTTTCCAGCTCTGCCTAGGGAGCCTCAGGCTCATCTGTCAGCTCCCAAAAGACATGCTGCTAAGCCAGTGCGTCTGCAGGTACCTCTGGGTAACCACTTGGCCTAGGGCACAACTGAGCACCAGGGAGGAGGCTGCTAAACACTCCCGGACCCACGCCAGCATCTCTGGACCACTGGGATCAGCAGTGTGTTCTCCCAAGCCAGTAGGACTGGTTTTACCTGGCTGACAGCTTGGAGAGGAAGGAAGGGGGGTTTAATCTGATTCTACGCAATTTCTTTTTCTTTCTTCTTCTTCTTTTTGAGACAGGGTTTCACTATGCAGTTCAGGCTGGCCTTGAGCTCACTTTTGTAGCCCAGGCTGGTCTCAAACTCACACTGATCCTCCTGCTTTCAGGCTCCCCAGTGCTGGCATTACAGGCGTGCAATTTCTTTTTAAAATAATCTTTCCAGCCGGGCGTGGTGGTGCACGCCTGTAATCCCAGCACTCGGGAGGCTGAGGCAGGAGGATCGGTGCAAGTTCGAGACCAGCCTGGGCTACAAAAGTGAGCTCAAGGCCAGCCTCAACTGTATAGTGACACCCTGTCTCAAAAAAAAAAAAAAAGACACAAAAAAAATCTTTCCAAGCCGGGCGTGGTGGCTCACGCCTCTAACTGCATAGCAAGACCTTGTCTGAAAAAGACCAAAAAAAAAAAAAAAAAAAAATCTTTCTTTTTCCAATTTCCAATTATTACTCCCAGTACATTCCTAGGCTTTTCTTTTTAAGTCCTATCCAAAGCCCTAATCTCTCATCTATGAAACCCAGACGGCGGCGTTCCTGAATATGGCTGTGTGAGATAGTGGCAAAGCAAGCTAAGTCCTCCTTACTTGTGCGCCCTCCTCTCCAAATTCATCTCAGCCACCGGCCACGGGGGCCAGGTTCCTGCAGCGCTCTGGGTCTCAGAGCTTCAGGATAAAAGTGCCCGGATGGAAAACCTCAAAGCACCGTCTCGAATCCCTGCTGCCCAGCGCCCAGAGCAGCTGGGAAGGGAGAAAAAACTGCGACCAGCGAGGCAAAGGTCGGGTCCACCTATCAGCTGCTCCGCCCTTCGCCCCAGCAAGGCCAAGATCCGGCGTGCCCGGCCCAGCTCTCCGGCCGCTCTGGGGCTCTCAGTTTATGCACAAAGCACAGGCCTGGAAGGTCTGGGCGAGTGCTCGCGGAGGCCTTGCACCTCCAATTCTGGTGCCCACTTTAGAGCGAAGTCCTTCCGCTCGGTCTTTCTGGAGGATCGCAGAGGCCACAGGGTGGGTGCCAGGGGTACGCAAAGGAAGCTCCGGCCTGAGCATCAGGTGAAGCCACGGTGTGCGCGACACCGGGAGGAGGACACTTACCGGCATGACCGCGACGACAGCGGGTACGCAGCAGGAGTGGGGACAGCGGTGGCAACGCCTCTTCGGGGCAGGAAGGCGGGCTCTGCGACGCTTCCGGGAGTGCGCTCAGGATGGACCGGCCCTCTGGGCGGGGCCAAGGCCAGCCCCCCCAGTTAGACAATTCTGATTGGGTCAAGCCCTCTAGCAGGCATGCCGTATCTAGACCCCGCCCACTGATTTGAGTTCCGCTTAAGTGCCGCCCACCATGAACCGACGGGGTTCCCAGTACTTGAGTCAGTACTCCGCGTCGGGCTTGCGACAGTGAACAAACTCACTTCACTTTGTCCAGTCAGCACACACAGTGCCCGGCCGCCCTTCGAGAGGTATGTTCAGTTCCGCCATGGAAAGATGTAGTCTAGCAGGGCGCAGAGAGAGCTGGAATCACCGCGCAAGGTTCTCGGGCTGTGTGTGGCTCACCACTGTGATACCAGCCCTCGGGAGGCTGAGGCAGGAACATCAGTTAAATGCCGACCTGGGCTACTATATAGGGAGCTCTTATCATGCTGAGGTGCGTTCTCAGCACTTTGCTTTATTTTATTTTGTTTATTTCATTTTTATTTTGCAAAGTTGTCTCATTAAGCTTCCCGAATATTCTAGGCTGGGTGCAAAACTTTGGATCTTCCTGCCTCAACCTCCCAGAGTGCTAGAACTATTACAGGCCTGCTGGGTGAGGAAAAGCTCTTACAGGAGGCATTAAGGAGAGATGAGGACACCCACTCGGGACCCCCTTCCTGTCTCTTGGATAGAAGGATGGGTCAGTTGGAACAGGCCGAGGCAGAGACCCGATTTCAGGCCAAGAGACGCGTGTACAAAACTGGAAGAGAGAGAGCACCTGATGTGGGGGACAGGAATACAGGGCTGCAGCTCAGGTCGGAGGGAAACCCCAGTGACAGACAAGAACCGAGACACATGGGGCAGGCTGCTTTAGGGCAGATAAACTGGCAGGCCTGGATCGAACATACGCATATTCACGCACACAGAGGGTGGAGAGGGAGCTGGAGATCCCATTCTCCAGCAAGGACCTTGCCAGGCTGCTCAGTCTAAATTAGCTGTTGTTGGGGCCCGGCAGGATGGCTCAGTGGTCTAAAGTGCCTGCTTACAAAAGCTTAGGCAGCCGGGCGTGGTGGCTCACGCCTGTAATCCCAGCACTTGGGAGGCTGAGGCAGGAGGATCGTTGTGAGTTCGAGACCAGCCCGGGCTACAAAAGTGAGCTCAAAGCCAGTCTGAGCTGCACAGTGAGACCCTGTCTCAAAAAGACAAAAAAAAAAAAAAAAAGCTTAGGCGGCTGCAGGGACCCCGGTTCGATCCCTGGCACCACATGCTGTGCCAGCCCTGCCCTCGGGGCAGGCTGAGCCGGCCATAAAAATAAATAAATAAACAAGCAAAAGTTCTGAAACAAAAATAAATAAATAATAAATAAATGAGCTGTTTTTGTTGTTTTTAGCCTGCATTTCACTATGCAGTTCAGACTAACCTCGAACCCCCTCTGGGCTCAAGCCACACAAGTGGAAGAGAAGATGAATCTAGGGCACTGGCCGTGGGCTCGGGCTTCTGGGCAGAGGAAGCCACCCTCCCAGCACTATCTGGGCACAGATTTTAGAGCCTGCCTTGATCTGTGAGGGCTACTGTGACAGACACTGCAGACCTGGTGACTCAAAGAGCTCTCCATCAGAAATCTCTCCTCCTACAGCTCTGCAGGTTCAAGGTGTCCGGGGCCAAGGGGCCCACTTGGCTGCAGGGGAGGCTCTGGTGTTCTTGGCGCTTTCTTCACAGCCGTGAGCTGGTGCTCCTTCTCTAGCATCGTAGCAGTGCTCGGGCTCACAGCCAGCCCCCCTGGATATGCCTTCCCAGGGTGACAGTGGCAGTGCTGGTGTGTCTCCCATCTTCCTTAGAGTGACATCATCCTGAAAGACTGGGGCCCATGATTATGTGGACCATTGAACCCTACATTTGTTTTGCTTTGTACTTGAGACAGGATCTCACTATACAGCCTGGGCCGGCCTCAAACTCATGACAACTTTCCTGCCTCGGCTTCCTGGGTGCTGGGAACACAGGCTGCTCTAGGACACCCAGCTCACTTTATCTTTCCTGTGTCTCACAAGCTCTGTCTCCAAATACATTCCAACTGGAGGGCTAGGACATCAACATAATCAACATAAAGTACATGGGAGACATACTTTCTCCCACGGCATGGACATAGTGTTAGCATTTTCCAGCTTCATGTGACAGGTTCTGGCCCTAGTGTGAGTTGCTAAAATCACTATGGTGGTCATCTAAACATCCCATCTTGAGCCAGGTGTGGTGGCTCATGCCTGTAATCCCAGCACTTGGGAGGCTGAGACAGAAGGATTGGTATAAGTTCGAGACCAGCCTGGGCTACAAAAGCAAGCTCAAGGCCAGCCTGAACTGCATAGCAGGACCCTGTCTCAAAAAGACAAAAAATAAAATAAAAAGACCAAACATCCCATCTTCCCAGGGCCACTTCCCCCTTTCTTCTCCAACTCTGCCAGGTGCATTTTCCTTTCACCCTTCCTGCCACCTCAGAGAAGACCCCCATCAGCTCCCTCAGGAATATCTAAACGTCCCCTTCAAACTCCACTCCTGGCAAAAGGTTGTAAAAGCCTCAGCCTCCCTTTGAAGATTTCATATCTTCCTAAATTCTCTCCATGTCCTCAAAAAGAAATAAAAGCCCTTTCCTTTTTTCCTTCTGCCTGTTTCTCTGCTGCATCAGGTACCCAGAAAAAAAAAAAAAAAATCTATCAAGGTGTAGGGATCCTTTGGTCTCAATATGATCCATTGTATCTGGAAATGGTGACAGGAATGAGGAAAAGATAGGCAAGACGACGAAGGCTGGCTTAGGTGGGGACTCATCAGGGGGTTGGCAGGATCGCCATCAGCTCTAGGTCTCCCCTCATTCTTCTAGTGCTCCCCTGACCGACACTAAAGCTAAATCCTTTTTGTTTGAAAAAACTCCTTCTATCAAGGCCAGCCTCAACTGCATAGCGAAACCCTGTCTCAAAAAGACAAAAAAAAAAAAAAAAAAAAAAAAAAAAAAAAAAAAAAAAAAAAAAAAAAAAAAAAAAAAAAAAAAAAAAAAAAAAAAAAAAAAAAAAAAAAAAAAAAAAAAAAAAAAAAAAAAAGAAAGAAAGAAAGAAAAAGAGAAAAGAAAAAACTCCTTCTAACCACAATGCAAAATTACAAGTAAATACAGGGATCAAGCAGGCCATATCCACTTCAACATGCACAGGGGCTGGGGAGATAGCTCAGGAGAATAAGTGCTTGCCTGTCAAGTGCAAGTTCTTGAGTTCAATTCCTGATCCCACTAAAAAAAAACAAAAAAACAAAAAACATGCATACATCTTTCTGATTCTTGAGACACTATTTGTCCCATTTTTAACTGAATATAAATTTTCTTTTTTGGTTTCTATCAAACCTATTTCAGGCTGGTGGGATAACTCAGTGGTCTAAAGCACCTGCTTAGGTTAGGCTGGCCCAAGGTTAGGCAAGTTCACAAGGACTGCAGTTCGATCACCAGCACTTTATGCTGTGCCAGTCCCTACCCCCAGGAAAGGCTGAGCTGGCCAGAACATAAATAAATAAATAAAGTTTTTTTTTTTTTTTTTTTAACTGTTTCTCTCTTTAAGATCATTTATCCCATGGACCAGCAAAATAGCTTAGCAGACCAAGTGGTTGTTTAGGTAAGCACAGGGACTGAGGTTAGATCCCTTGCACCACATGCTGTACCAGCCCTACTACTGCACTGAGACTGGGTGTGGTGGCACACACCTGCACACCTGTGATTCCAACACTGGGAAGGTTGAGAATAGGACAGCGGTTCTCAACCTGTGGGTCACGATCCCAGCAGGGGTCAAATGACCAAAACACAGGGTCACCTAAAGCTGTCGGAAAAGGTTATTTATTTGGAATTACAGTTTTGAACTATCCACGAAAATTATTTTTTGATTTTGGGGTCACCACAACATGAGGAACTGTATTGTGGAGTCACGGTTGAGAACCACTGGAATAGGAGGATCACTGGGAGTCTGTGCTGCATAGCGAGATCCTGTATCAAATACCTTAGAAAATGTATCCCTTTGGCCCTAAAGAGTCTGTTTCTGACCCTAATGAGCCTCCATCCCCAAGTCTTAGAACTAATGTGCCAGCACCAATGCACGCCTGTGCTGAATAGTGGCTCTAACCCACCGAGTTCCCTCCCTCTTTGGCACTCTTTGGAAGCGTTCCTGCTGCTCACACTTGGCTCACACTGGGTGTCCTGATCGGGTGCCAAACGTAAGGATCTGTGGATCTCAGTGTGATCCATAGTAGCCCGGCAGAAATGGTGGCAGGAATGAGGAAACGACAGAGGGGATGAGGATGGGTTAGGTGCTGACTCCTCTGCCTGGTTGGCAAGATGACCCTGAGCAATTGTTATGGTTTATATCTAGTTGTCTCCCCAAAGCCTCATGTAGTCATTGGGTGGGGACTTCTATAGATTGAGACGACTCATGAGTCACTGGGATTATGTGTTTTAATACTGATGGGATTATCGGTCTGAGTAGAGCTATGACTACGGGTGTGGGCTAGGGCGGATATCCTAAGGCAGGGAGCCTGATGGGAATATAAAGAGAGACAGAGAGACAGACTGGAGCTGTTGCTCTGCTGCCCTGTTTGGTTGGCTACCTTGGCCACCATTTTGTTGCTGTTCCACCGCCATGAACTGGATGCTCTCTGCCCTATTCCACTCAGCCTTGGGGCAGCCAAATATGGACCAAGACCTCCACGAACTGTGAGCTAAATAAACCTTTCCTTCCTTTATCTTGGGTGTTGGATATTTGTCCCAGCAATGAGTGAAAAGTGACTAAGGCATTGGCTTTTTGAGACAGGGTTTTGCTATGCAGTTCAGGCTGGCCTTGAGCTCACTTTTGTAGCTCACGCTGGTCTCAAACTTGCACTGATCCTCCTGCCTCAGTCTCCCAAGTGCTGGGATTACAGGTGTGCGCCACCACGCCTGGCTTGTTTTTGGTTTTATAGGAGAAAATAACATTTTTAGAGTAGAAAATTGGTGGATTAGTGGATGCCCAACACTGTGGCCAATGGTGGGAGCAAATATGTGGGGAGATTCTTCTTCCTTTACTTTCTTGGGTACTCTAGGTTTTAGGGTTTTGCTTCTCTTTCTTTTCTTTCTTTTTTGACAGGGTGTCACTATGCAGCTCAGACCAGCCTTGTGTTCACTTTTGTAGCCCCCAGGCTGGTATTGAACCCGCAGAGATCCCCCTGGCTCACCTTCCTGAGTGCTGGGATTATAGGTGTATACCACCACACCTGGTTCTAGGGCCAAGACTGCACACATGTGGGGCCAGGGATCAAACTCCAGTCCTTGTGCTTGCTGGGTAGGTGATGCTCTTCTGTGCCACCCCTCCAGCCCCTTGGTTTGTTTGTTTGTTTGTTTATTTATTTATTTATTATTTAATGATTGGCTCAGCCTGCCCTGGGGGTGGGGCTGGAGCATGTGGTGCTGGGAATCAAACCATGGTCCCTGTGGTTGCCTAAACTTGCCTAAGCAGACGTTTCAGACCACTGAACCATCTCGCCGCCCCCTCCCCCATTTATTTATTTATTTTTTCTTGTTTCAGAACTTTTGTTTATTTATTTATTTTTATGGCTGGCACAGCCTGCCCTGAGGGCAGGGCTGGCACAGCATGTGGTGCCAGGGATCGAACTGTGGTTCCTGTAGCTGCCTAAGTTTTCCTAAGCAGGCACTTTAGACCACTGAGCCATCCTGCCGGGCCCTCCCCCATTTATTTTTATTTTTATTTTTAATATTTATTTATTTATTTATTTATTTGTTTTTGTCTTTTTGAGATAGGGTCTCACTATGCAATTGAGGCTGGCCTTGAGCTCACTTTTGTAGCCCAGGCTGGTTTCAAACTCACACCAATCCTGTCTCAGCTTCCCAAGTGCTGGGATTACAGGTGAGAACTACCACGCCCGGCTTCGCCCATTTATTTTTAAAGACAGGGTCTTGCTACGTGGCTTAGGCTCGCCTTTCCTGTCCTAGCCTCCTGAGTCCTGGGATTACACAGGTGTGCCACAGTGTTTGCTTTCAGTATTCTGTCTTTTTTTAAAAGTGTGTTTGGCTGTTGCAGGGTCTCACTATGCCTCTTGGACTCTTGGTGATCCTCCTGCTTTCAGCCTCCCCAGGGCTGGGATTACAGGCATGGGCCACTATGCCCAGACTTTGGCTGCTCAGCCTGCCCTGGGGTGGGGGGCAGGCACAGCATGTCGTGACAGGATCAGTCCCTGTGCTTGCCTAAGCAGGCACTTTATTCAGCTGAACTGTGTCACTGCCCCCTCAGGGTTTTGTCTCTTTTTTCTGTTTGGTTCCAGCGATAAGTGGGGATTTTGTGCTTGCCAGGCAGGCGCCTGTGCCCACTGAGCTATCTCCCTGGTCCTTGGTTTGGCAGTTTTTTTTTTTTTTTTTTTTTTTTTTTTTTTTTTTTTTTTTTTTTTTTTTTTTTTTTTTTTTTTTTTTGTGGGACCAGGGTTCGAACTCACAACCTTGCACTTGCCCAGCAGGCACTTGTGCCTCAGAGCTATCTCCCCAGCCCCTGGTTTGGCAGTTTTAAAGGTGTGTTTTATGAGACAACTCAGACAAGCCCAGTCAGTTCCCAGCAGTTTCAAGCAGTTAACCTCCTGGATCTTCTTCTCCTGTAAAATAAAGATAATTAGTAGATCTCAGTGCTGTTATGAGAAATAATAACACTCATAAAATCCTCAGCTAAACAGTGCACAATAGGTTTCCTGAAGGTACCCTTGAAGGGTGAGTACAAGATAATTACGTAATTGCACAGCATAAGAAAAGTTTCTTTCTTTAGGACTGGGAGAGGTAGCTCCGTGGCACAGGTGCCTGTCTGGCAAATGCAAGGGCATGTGTTCAAACCCTGGTCCCACACACACAAAAAAAGTTTCTTTCTTTGTTTCCTGTTTTGTTTTGTAATATAAATCCTCCCCGCAAAATAAGCCCCACTTAAGATCCCCAGACCTGACTGTGGGTACTGGCACCACATCTGCAACACAGGACAGATATACTAAATTACAAAATATTTTCTATTTTAGGATAATTTCAATCCCCGGGCCTGCCATGGGGTGAGCTGAGACAGCAATTGAGACCGGGTGTGGTGGCGCACCTATAATCCCAGATCTTGGGTGGCTGAAAACAGGAGAATCACTATGAGTCTGACCCTGAACACCCAGTAGACCCTTACCTAAAACATAAAAAATAAAAAAATTAATATATAATTAAAGCTCATTGAGCTTGTGGGTTAGCACAGCTGTCTAAAGTGCTTGCTTGGGCAAACTCAGTCAGGTGTAGGGGACCATGGATGGATCCCCAGGGTTCAAACTCATGAGCTTGCACTTGCCAGGCAGGCACTTGTGCCCCTGAGATATCTCCCCAGCCCTAAATATGTGCAATCAGCTACAATACCAGAACACTGTGATTATTATTATTATTATTATTATTATTTTCAGAATGGGGATTGAACTCAGGACCTTGCACTTGCCAAGCAGGAACTTGTGCCCTTGAGCTATCTCCCCTGCTCCAAGCGCTGAGTATTTTTTCATTTATTTATTTATTATATTATATTTTATTTTTTTCTTGTTTCAGAACTTTTGTTTGTTTCTTTTTTTTTTTTAAGAATTTTAGCTAGGCATGGTGGCTCACACCTGTAATCCCAGCACTCGGGAGGCTGAGTCAGGAGGATTGGTGCGAGTTCGAGACCAGCTTGGGCTACAAAAGTGAGCTCAAGGCCAGCCTCAACTGCATAGCAAGACCCTGTCTCAAAAAGACAAAAAAAAAAAAAAAAAAAAAAAAAAAAAAAAAAGAATTTTATTTTTTTTTTCTTGTTTCAGAACTTTTGTTTGTTTGTTTATTTTTACGGCTGCCTAAGTTTTCCTAAGCAGGTGCTTTAGACCACTTGAGGCATCCTGCGGGGCCCTCTTTTTTCATTTCTGTGATTGGGCACGCTGGGCTGTCGTCACTCTCCGTGGCCACATGACTGTAAGTCTCTATTCAGCGGTCCTGTGTGGAAGGATGCCTGGCTTGTTTCTTGTTTGTACTGATACAAAACTGCTACAACGCGAATAGCTACATTGTCTCTGTTCACTAAGAGTTTAGTAGATTGGGATACATGCTTTTTTTCCCCCTTCTACATGTAGGCCTGTTTTCAATCACCTCTCAGGAGGGGTTGACTTGGCTGTATTTGGAAAATGTAATCAAAGGATATCTTTTTTTTTTTTTTTTTTTTTCTTCCCCGTATTTTAGGGAATGGTTTACAGGGAGATCAGGGTCTCACTACTAGATCAGACTGGCAGGGATGTGCCTGTTTACAGCCTCGCAAGAGCTGGGATTACAGGTGTGCACCACCACGCCCGGTCTTAATTGCTGTCTCAGTGTGCCCTGGGGGTGGGATGTGCACATCCGGCCTAGGGAGGGGATCTAACCCTTAATCCCCCTGCCTGCTTGCAGCTGCTTTAATCCACTGAGCTCTTTGGCTGGCCCTTGTTCTGGTGCAGGCAGCTAGATTAGATGGAAAAATCATAGGCAGTCAGACAGGAGACAGGGCCAGGCCTCAAGTAGACAGCTCGAAGACAAAAGACACTGCAACTGAGAGGGACGATGCTCCTGCTGTGGGCCAGACCTAAAGACCAAAGATCGAACAAATGCTCACCTCCCGAAAGATAAGCATCCGGGATTGCTCATCACCCTAAGAAGGAAGAGTCACTAATCCAACTGCTGTTGGCTGGCTACTGGACAAAATCTTGCTCTATATTCATGTCCGCTTGCTATGTGACTCGCTTCCCCATTTGGTCCTGGACTTAATCTTACCGAGCAATGGTGCTTGTAATCTCCTTGGTTGACCACAGTTTTGTCTCACCTTATGCCCACCTAAGCGAGTTCCCCTGTTCTCCACTTTAAACTCGCACGATTTCACTCTGTAAAAGTCCCTGGAAGAGACAGCTTCTTGGGGACAATCCACTCAGATCTCCCTCCTGTTCCTCTTTTGGACAGGAGTATTATTTCCTCCAATAAACCTATTCTGCTCATAGTCTCCATTTGCTCCTAAAATTCTTTTTTTTTGTCTTTTGTCTTTTTGAGACAGGGTCTTGTTATGCAGTTCAGCTCACTTTGTAGCTCAGGCTGATCTCAAACTCACACCAATCCTCCTGCCTCAGCCTCTCAAGTGCTGGGATTACAGGCGTGCACCACCATGCCTGGCTTGTTTCCAAAATTTGTTCTCAGTTTTAGAGAGCACAGACTCATCCCAGGTACCTTTCAGGTTGGGAGTTCGTTTTTTTTTCCCCTATATCAGCTCCTTCCCTGTGTTTTTCCTCAGCCTTCCCTTGCTCTGAACCCTGTTTTCTGGGGTCTTGTTCCTGGTTTCCCTGCTCTGCTTCACAGAACTCTGGGGAGAGCAGGGAGAAAGGAACGATGAATCTAGGTATTGCAGGGCTTTGTAGATTTGCAGGACATTGCACCTGGAGGAGGGAGATAAAGACCTGAAGGAGGCAGGAGACTCCTGAGGTCACCAAGTCAGCTGGACCCTGAGTTCCTCGGCCTCAGGCCACAGATACTTGGGCCGGATGATTTGAGCTTTCTGGCTCTCCATTGCCTTCCGGGCCTCCATCTGTGGTGTGGGCGGAGTTTGCGTGATTTCTCTTGGGGCAGCCCCCACGCCTCCACTGTTTAGGTGGCG
This sequence comes from Myocastor coypus, assembly GCA_004027025.1. Taxonomy (NCBI): domain Eukaryota; kingdom Metazoa; phylum Chordata; class Mammalia; order Rodentia; family Myocastoridae; genus Myocastor; species Myocastor coypus. The sequence continues at coordinate 13,842 of PVJA010022143.1, forward strand.
CCCTGGTATTCAGGGAGCTGAGGACTGGTGGCACTCTCAGCCCTCAGTGTGTATTATCAGGGCTCTGGCACTGGGGCCGGCAGCTTTCTTTTCTTTGCCTTTTTTTTTTTTTTTTTAAATTTTATTTATTTATTTTTTTCTTGTTTCAGAACCTTTGTTTATTCACTCATTTTAATGGCCGGCTCAGCCCACCCCAAGGGCAGGGCTGGCGCAGCATGTGGTGCCGGGGATCGAACTGAGGTCCCTGAAGCCGCCCAAGCTTTCCCAAGCAGGCGCTTTAGACCACTGAGCCATCCCGCTGGGCCCTCTTTGCCTTTTTTTGAGACAGGGTCTCGCTATGCAGTTCAGGCTGGCCTTGAGCTCACTTTTGTATCCCAGGCTGGTCTTGAACTCGCACCGATCCTCCTGCCTCAGCCTCCTGAGTGCTGCCGGCAGCTTTCTAATCTGGGTGGAGAAAGTACTTTTTTTTTTGGTATTAAGGATGGAACTCGGGACCCTGCCTTTGTCAGGAGGGCACTTATGCTACTGAGCTATCTCCCTGGCCCTGGGCAGAGAAACTCCTGTGGAGCGCGCCAACTCATCCTCTCCTCCAAGAGACATTGCAAGTGCCAGAGGGGCTCCCGCCAGGGTCCCTTCTTTATGCCGCCAGTTACAGAACAGGGTCAGTGTACAATGTCATCACCTCAGCCTCAGTGCTGCCTAATGAGTGCAGTCAGAAACAAAGGGGTCTATGGGCTGGCAAGATAGCTCGGTGGTCTTTTTTTTTTTATATACATTTTTTTTTTTTTTTCTTGTTTCAGAACCTTTGTTTGTTTATGCACTCATTTTTATGGCCGGCTCAGCCCGTCCTCAGGGCAGGGCTGGCACAGCATGTGGTGCCGGGGATCGAACCGCGGTCCCTGAAGCCGCCCAAGCTTTCCTAAGCAGGCGCTTTAGACCACTGAGCCAACCCACCAGGCCCCGAGCTTGGTGGTCTTAAGAGCTGCCTTAGGCAAGCTTAGGTAAGCTTAGGCAAGTGCTGAGGGACTGGGTTTGAATCCCTTCACCATATGCTTTGGGTGGGCTGAGCTGGTCACAAAATGAAAGAGCCGAATGAGTCCATCCTTTCGCCCCTCTAGTCACAGCACCCAGCAGTTTAATTCCTGCTTTCATTATTCTAAGAAAGATAGAAATGAAATTACAAAAGCCTAAGTGACAGTCATGCCTTAGGCCAAGGGGCTCTGGCCACCAAGGAGCTCGAGGTGTCCAAACTCTAAATTCTATGTCTCTTGGCTCATGCCTGTAATCCTGTCACTTGGGAGGCAGAGGCAGGAGCATCGGCGTGAGTTCAAAACCAGCCTGGGCTACAAAAGTGAGCTCAAGGCCAGCCTGAACAGCATAGCGAGACCCTGTCTCAAAAAGACAAAAAAACAAAACAAAACAAAACAAAACAACAAAAAGCCCTCAAAAACCAAAAACCAAAACTGTCTTTGTGTTCTGCCTTGTTTCCCGTTTCCACTTTCCAGTTGCTGTTCTACCTTTCCTATGATCTTTGATGATCATGGTTACTTCTTAACGATGTAGGAAGAAAAAAACTGAACTGATCTGGGGTGGATGACCTCCAATAGGGAGCCTCTAAATGATATAGGGAAAACCGATCCCCAACCTGAAAAGTACCTGGGACGAGTTCATGTTCTCTAAAACCAAAGAATGAATTTTAGGAACAGAGGTAATGAGCAGAACATATTTATTGAGGGAAGGGAAGTTCCTGTCACAGGGTGATAGGAGGGTGTCCTGAGTGGGTGCTCCCCGGAAGCTGTCTCTTCCAGGGACTTTTTTTTTTTTTTTTTTTTTAAATCAGCAGAACATATTTATTAGGGGAAAGAAAACTCCTGTCCAAGACAGAGACAGGAGGGGGGTCCCGAGTGGGTGTCCCCTTCCAGGGACTTTTATAGAGGAAAACCACGTGGTGAGGCAGGCCTAAGGTTGTGGAGAAGTCACAGGAACTGGCTGAGAACTGCAGGAAGTAGGTGAGTGCTGTGAGCTGGGCTGTGTAGGAGGCCTGCACCTACCTTGGTCATATGCAGAGAGAAGGATATGCAGAGAAAATAACTTGAATTATGCTACTGAGATAGTATCTAGTGTTTTGGGGTCTGGTGCTTCAGCTCTGATGTGCAATCTTTCAAGCTCCAGGAAGTCATAGCCTCTGTCTCCAGGCTTAATCCCAGCTGACAGTGGAGCATTGGCTCTTTGGTCGCATATTAAAGAGTTCATATTAAAGAGCTGCAGGTGTGGGTATTCAGGGACACACACATGCCATTTTCAAAGGTTCCCACCAGCACCTTGGCTAGACCAATACTCATTGCTTAAAGCCAAATGAAAGGATGAGGAGAAATCCTAGCCAGCTCTGTACACATCTGTCTCTGTTTCTCTTCTGTCATTGTTGGGACAAATGTCCAGCACCCAAAATGAAGGGAGGAATTTAGCTCACAGTCAGTGGAGTTTTCAGTCCACACTCAGCTGGCTCCATGGCAGAGGGCAGCTGTTTATGGTGGCAGCAAAGGGCAAAGAGTAAAAGAGTAGAGGGAGGAGTAGTGGCAAAAATGGCTGCAGAGAGCCAATCTCTCCCCCTCATGTTACATTCAGGCTCTCTGCCCCAGGCTGGGTGTAGCACCAACACCCATGATCCTGACATAGGGGAAAAATGATCTCAGTGGATGTTCTCCAGATGATATGGGGAAAAACGTAACTCCCAACCTGAAAGGTACCTGGCCTGAGTTCATGTTCTTTAAAACTGAGAATGAATTTTAGGACCAAACTGAGGTTATGAGTAGAACATACTTACTGGGGGAAAGGAAAGAAAGCTCCTGTCCAAGAGACAGGCAGGACGGGCCCTCAGTGGGTTGTCCCCATGAAGCTGGCTCTTCCAGGGACTTTTGTAGTGTAAAATCATGCAGCGAGGTGGGTCTAAAGTGGTGCAGAACATGGGAACTCACTTAGGTGGGCATGAGGTGGGACAAAACTATAGTCAACCAATGACATTACAAGCACCACTGCTCAGGTAAAATTGATTAAATCCAGTAACAAATGAAGAAGCTAGTCACATAGCAAGCAGGCATGAATACTGGACAGGGTCTCTTCCTGTTGGGGGTTGGATTAGTGACTCATTTGGGCTCTTTCAAGGTGGCTGATACGTATTTATTTAGAATATCAATCCCTGATGCCCATCCTTAGGGAAGTATGTAGCTGTGCATTTCCTCTTTTGTCATGAGGTCTGGCCCATATGGGAGTGCCTGTCTCTTTCCAGGTGCAAAGTCACCTTGTTTTCCATATTGTCTCCTTGAGAGCCTGGACCTGTCTGACTGCCTATATTTCTATCTAATTCAGCTGCCTAAAACAATCCCAGGAGCACTCACACCCATAATCCCAGCGGATCATGAGTTGATCACAAACTCTAAATTATTTTATTTTTCTTGGCTTTTTGAGACAGGGTCTCACTGTGCAGTTCAGGCTGGCTTTGAGCTCACTTTTGTAGCCCAGGCTGGTCTCGAACTCGCAGCGATCCTCCTGCCTCAGCCTCCCAAGTGCTGGGATTACAGGCGTGAGCCACCACGCCCGGCTTGATCACAAACTCTAGAAGTCTGCCCCATTACTGGGTGAGGCTTTGGGGGGGGGGCTCCTAGACATCAACCATAGCAATATCAATACATGGAAATAGGGCCCCGCTCCTCCAAAATGGAGGCAATTGCTCTTCTTTCAGGGAGAGCTGCTCAAGGGGCTGAGGAGATAGCTCCATGGCACAAGTGCCTGCTTGGAAGTGCGAGGTCATGAGTGGTCATGGATTTAATCAGTTTTACCTGAGCAGTTGCACTTGCTCAGTCTTATCGGCTGACTACTTATTGTTTGTTGTAATGGGTCGACTGAATATTGAGCTGTAACTATGGAAAACTGTTGGGTTCCTTTATGCTTCCTGTTATCTACTCTAAAGAATGTACTCTCACCCTATTTTCAAGGCTGATTTGTAAAGAGTAACTGAGTAAGGTCTCCCTCCACTCCCTAACCTAAATCCCAATAAACATACTTAGCTTAAGATGTCTCTTGTAAAAACAGCTTACTCAACCAACCCCCACATGGCCAAGTTGGATGTGTCCTAAAATAAAAGACCCCTTAGTCATGTGACTTTCCTTTTAAAAGCGCCTTGCTTCCCAGGCTTGGGCTCGATTAGTCCTCTCCTGCATGAGAAATGACTGGTGGCCCAGAGCTCAGTAATAACGGCTCATTTTAAATTCTCAGTTCTGGATTTTGGTCTGGCCTCTGTTTGAGAACCCATAACAGTTGTCAATAACAGTTGAGCCCCACCTCAGGTTTGAGTTCCCCGGTTTTCCTGGCTCCACTCCACCTCATGGTTTTGCTTTATAAAAATAAATCCCTGGAAGACGTAGATCCCTAGAAAAGGCAGATTCCTGGGTAACTCTCTTGGGTCCCCCTTCTGTCCCTCTCTCAGATAGAAGCGTTCTTTCCCGCAGTAAATGTTCTGCTCTTAACCTGTTTGTTGCTAAAATTCATTTCTTGGTTTAGACACAGATAACTGGTGTGCCAGGTATCTTTCAGGTTGGGAATTTCTTTCCTCTATATCAATAGGTTCTGGCCTTCCAGTCTCAGGTCAGGGGACCATTCCACCTCCTTGCTACCCAACCTCTGGTGTCTTCAGAGTTAGCAAAGCCGCCCCCTTCTTTTCTCTCTCTATATCTGCTGCACTGCCGAAAACCCCAACACGTGGCACTTTCCTCCAGGTATACAAAAACCTGAATATCACTGGCCTGCTCCACCTCTTTGGTTCCCTAGGCTGAGTCTCCTTGTACACTGAAGAGAGCTTTGAACTTACAGGAATCAGATGGGTCCCAGTGAGCAGCTGCAGGCTCCCAGCTGGGAGTCGGCTCCCACCGGGCAGTTTTCTTTTTTCACTCCTGCATTTCCGTTTTTAAGTGTTCTGACAGTGTAGACCACACTGCTGTGGACAGCTTAGCACAGGCCTGTAAATAATGTGGCTTTGGACCAACAAACACAACATCTAGCTAGCTCTGCATACTGTTTTTTTTTCTTTTTTTTTTGCGGGACCCGGGATTGAACTCAGGTGCTTGAGTTTGCCAGGCAAGCGCTTATTCTACTGAGCTATCTCTCCAGTCCCTGCATTTACGTGGCGAGAGCCTTTTTTTTTCTTCAGTATTGGGGATCAAACTTAGAACCCTGAGGTTACCAGGCAGATAGATGCTTGTACCCCTGAGCTGCATCCTCAGCCCCTCTGCACACTGTTTTTATTTTTATTTTTATTTTTATTTTTTTTGGGGGGACCAGGGTTCGAACTCACAACCTTGCACTTGCCCAGCAGGCACTTGTGCCTCGGAGCCATCTCCCCAGCCCCTTACACTTTTTATTTATTTTTTCTTTTTGTCTTTTTGAGACAGGGTCTCTATATGCAGTTCAGGCTGGCCTTGAGCCCACTTTTGTAGCCCAGGCTGGTCTCGAACTAATACCGATCCTCCTGCCTCAGCCTCCCGAGTGCTGGGATTACAGGCATGCGCCATCACACCCAGCTATTTTTTCTTCTTTTTTGATTTATTTATTTATTTATTTATTTATTTATCTTATTTCAGAGCCTCTGTTTATTCACTTATTTTCTTGGCTGGCTCAGCCCGCCCTGAGGGCGGGGCTGGCACAGCATGTGGTGCCGGGGATCGAACCGTGGTCCCTGAAGCCGCCCAAGCTTTCCGAAGCAGGCGCTTTAGACCACTGAGCCATCCCGCCAGGCCCCTTTTCTTCTTTTTTGAGACACGGTCTCTATGCAGTTCAGGGTGGCCTTGAGCTCATTTTTGTAGCCCAGACTGGTCTCGAAGTCGCATATATCCTCTTGCCTCAGCCTTCCAAGTGCTGGGATTACAGGCGTGTGCCACCACGCCCGGCTCGATACAGTTTTCTGCAGAAAAGCAATGGCAAGTCTCCCGGCTCCGCCCTTCCAGGAGCTCTCCGCTGCCTAGACGAGAGCCCAGCTTCCCAGCACAGCTAACAGGACCTTGGAGGTTCCCTCCTCCAGAAACCTCTCTCGGGGGCTTCTCTCGTCCACGCTGTGCGCGTCCCGGCTTGCAGCGCCCGTCCTGGAGGGGAGCTGGCGGCTCAGCATAGCACCCTACTTCTTATCTCAGATTCTAGCCCTTGGGGCTCATTCAGGCTGAGCGGGGGGAGCTGAAACGAGAGAGCGACCTTGGGGGACTGGAGAGATCTGTCAGGTCGCCTCCTGGCCGTTCCCGAGGGAGCGCCGACGCTCAGCTCGAGTCCAGAGTCTCCGAGTTTTACTTCCCCAAATCGCCGCAGAACCCGCCGGAGTCCCTCTCGCGGGGCCGCAGGGCCTGCACGTCGGAGAGCCGGGCGTTTCCTCGGCAATCACACCCGGGGGCGACCGAGGCCAGGGGCGGGGCGGCCGCGTGGCCGCGTTCCGGGCCCGGCAGTAGTCCCGGCGCTGATCGCCCTGAGGCAGTCCCGCGAGGAAGCTTGGCCCAGGCGGCGCGCACCCGCGGCGGGCCCTCCCTGCCCTCTCGCAGCTACCCTGCCATAGTGCTGACTAACGGCAAGAGCCAGTCAGGGCTGGGGTTGAGTGCGGTCGCCAAGTTGTTAGGAGAACGAAACCCGAGAAACTTTGTCATTGGGTTCCCCGCAAGCCAGCATGTAGGCAAAGGGTCTCCAGGGCCGAACTCTTGACAAATGAAGAAGGGGAGGGAAAGGGGACCCAAGCGACAGCGGGCCACACGTCTCATTAACCGCCCCAAAGGGAAACAAGGCCCTGGGGCTCTGTCTCTTTGGAACAGTCCAGCCCCCGTGTCAATCAGCTCCTTCGGGCATTACCATTGGCCAGCGGGCTAACTCGGCTTCTCAGGTTCCCACCTCTTAGTTGCTTGGGGTTTACTTCCCCAAAGTACAAGGGCCCCACCTTGTGGAGCAACCGCCCCTGTACGGGCAACGCGTCTCCTCCCAACGGTAGTCACTTTAGCCAATAAAAGCAGCTCCGTGCAGTTACTGGCTTGCACTGGTATCTGTCAAGGGACTGCCTCGCCTCCTTTCCAAGAAACTTTGCAGTTATTGGTGATTCCTAATGCCAATCCGTCACTAGGGAAGCGCGATCTTCGGAGTCTCATAGGTGTAAGTCCAAGTCAATCAAGAGCCACGCCTTTATCCTGAGTCAAGACCCAATTGTTGTCCAAGAAGCTCAGAGGATGCAATTGGGATTGGTCATGTGCTCGCCCGACCGGGCTACATCAAGTTAGGCTGAGTCACCATTATATAGGCCGGCGGCGGAGCACGCGTGTGTGCGGACGCGCTTGCGTGAGGGGTTTCTGTCACCTTTCGTGTCGTGCAGCAGAGCTTGTTTCACGCCCGCTCAGCCGCACAGGTACGCCGGGACATGGGCGGGGCGGGCGGCCGGTGGACCGGGAGGAGGTATCGCGGTCCTGAGAGAAGTCAGAGGGCGCGAGCCGCGTCTCCCCACCCCACCCCCACCTCAACGGCTGCCGCCGCTCGGTACGGGCACGCGGCGCCCCCTCCCGTCCGGGGCGCGTGACCGAGTTCGCGGTGTGCGCGCGCCGCGTCCAACGGCCACGCGGGGAGGGAGCGAGCACGGCCGCCTCTTGCAGCCCGCGGCCGTGCGCTGCTCTGCAGCCCTGCCCGGGTTGGGAGGCGACCTTGCTGGGCGATCGGCACCGCGCCGCGCCGAGGCCTACGAAGCGGGAGCGCCGCTCCTGCTTTCTGCGGCGCATGGTGGAAGCGGAGGGCGCGAGAATGGACCTGGACAGGCGGGCTGCGGTGGGGTCTGCGCGGAGGCGCAGCGGGCGGCTGGGCCGCGGACGCTGATGCCTGGTGCGTGTTTGCGGGGCGCCGGGACGGCATCCGGCGCCCGCTTCCGCTCCGGGACAGCGGGGATGCACTCGGGCCGGCGACAAAGGGACAGGAGTGGGCCTGTGGCCGCTGGCGTCCGTGCAGACCTGGGTTGGACGGCGCCGCCCGCTCTGCCGGGAGGGAAGGGCGGGTGCGTGCGTGCGGGCGGACGCAGCTCCTCGGCGGGCCTGCGATCCAGCCACAGTTGGGAGGTGCCCTCCGGGAGAAGTCGGGCTCTGTTGGAGCGCGGGTCTCTTAAAGTTTGAGCTTATTTCTGTTTTTGCGGGACTAGGGGTTGAACCCGAACCTTTGCTCTACTAGGCTACCTCGCCACATCTTTTTTCCATGTTTTATTTATTTTCTTGAGGCAGGGTCTGTAGTTTATTTATTTATTTATTTTCTTTTTTTTCTTTTTGAGACAGGGTCTTTGCTATGCAGTTGAGGCTGGCCTTGAGCTCACTTTTGTAGCCCAGGCCGGTCTCGAACTCGCACCGATCCTCCTGCCTCAGCCTCCCGAGTGCTGGGATTACAGGCGTGAGCCACCACGCCCGGCTAGGGTCTGTAGTTTAGACTGATCATGAATTCAGGCTGAGCTTAAAATGACCACAAAGTTGTCCTGCCTCAGCCTCCTTGGTGCTGGGGTCTTCAAGAAGTGACGTTATGCCCAACTAGCCCTATTATTTGAGGGTTCCGCTGCCTCACTGAATTGCCTACGCTGTGTTCGAATTTGGTATTCCACCCCAACGTGGTCTCTCCCCGCCCCACTTCCGTGATGGGATTAAAGGCATGTATCACCAGGTCTGGCGCTCGCTCCGGTTTTTTTGAGGCAGGATCACGCCGCGTGGGACAGGCCGGCCGGCCGGCCCAGATTTCACAGCAATACCCTCCTTGAACCTCTCTCAGTGCTGGGATTAGAGATGTGCGAAACCGTGCCCTGCCTGTGTTTAAATCAGATTTTTGAGGAAGGATCTTTGAGAAGATGATTAAAGAAAATGAGGCACAAAATGCAAAGTCGGGTTAAAATTTGAGATTGGAATGGAAGGGATAGCTTTTTTTTCTTTTTTCTTTTCTTTTTGGCCTTTTTGAGACAGGGTCTGGCTATGCAACTCAGGCTGGCCTCGAGCTCACTTTTGCAGCCCAGGCTGGTCTCGAACTCACTCTGATACTCCTGCCTCAGCCTCTCAGGCGCTGGGATTACAGGCCTGCGCTACCGGGCCCGGCTTCCGTTCACTTTAGCATGTACTCCAAGTTCCTGTGTGTGAAGAAAGACACCATCTTTTCAAGAGGACTTGAGTTTGTTTTCTTGTGCAAGATACCATATTTCAGACTGTAATATTGTTTTTAATTTTTTGAGACAAGATCTTGGCTGTGCAATCTAGGCTGGTCACTATGATGCCCGGCCATGTTGGCACAGGGCTGTAATCCCAGCAGTGGGAAGGCTGAGGGTGGAGGATTATCTTGAGTTAGAAGCCAGCCTGGGTTAGAGTGAGTTTCAGGCCAGCTGGAACTATGTAGTCTCAACAGAACAAAGCACTATAACGACCTACATTTAAACTTAAGTGTATCTAGCTGTGATTATTACCGTGCCAGAAAACTTACATTCAGGTGAGATTACCTTCCATGTTAATGAGGAAAAATTTTGTTACTATTGCAAAATACTAAGTATTAAAAAAGAACGCTGCTATTTTTGCCTAGAGCACAGTTCCTTGTTGGGTTGCCATATGAACATTGGGGTTCTGTCTCTAATTAGTACTTAAACTGAATGATCACTTACACATCCATTTGTCAGGATCAAATCTTTTTTTTTTTTTTTTTTTGTGGGATCAGGGTTTGAACTCAACCTTGTACTTGCCAGGCACGCAGTTGTGCCATGGAGCTATCTCCCTGGCCCAGGAACACATCTTTTGAAGCAGGTTATGGAAGTACAACTTGGGAGTCTCTTATGTTACTTTTTTTTTCCTTTTAACTCTATGTTATGGGTGGCTGGGCCTGCCCAGGGGATGGGGCTGGCACAGCATGTGGTGCCAGGGATCATGCTTTAGACTGCTGAGCTATTTTGCCAGCCCTTGGCCGGGGAGTGTCTCTTTACTATCCAACCAGGTTACTTTTGTTGGTCCTCATGCCTTTCAGACTAAGGTAGGAGGTGAAAAAATCTGCATTTTCTTTTTTTTTTTTTTTAAAAACTCATACCCTGTTTGCTGTTTTCAGTTGATTATGTTTATTCTTTTTTTGTCTTTTTGAGACAGGGTCTCGCTATGTAGTTGAGGCTGGCCTTGAGCTGACTTTTGTAGCCCAGGCTGGTCTCGAAATTGCACTGATCCTCCTACCTCCGCCTCCCAAGTGCTGGGATTACAGGCGTGCGCCACCACGCCCAGCTACTCTTTTTTTTAAATTTTTTTTTATTTATTATTTTTATTCTTGTTTCAGAACCCTTGTTTGTTTATTCACTCATTTTTATGGCCGGCTCAGCCCGCCCCAGGGCAGGGCTGGCACAGCATGTGGTGCCGGGGATCGAACTGCGGTCCCTGAAGCCGCCCAAGCTTTCCCAAGCAGGCGCTTTAGACCACTGAGCCATCCCGCTGGGCCCCCCAGCTACTCTATTTAAAAAAAAAAAAAAATTATTTGGTACAAGGTCTCACTTTGCATTCTGGCCCATAGTGATCCTCCTGTCTCAGACTCCTCAGTGCTTGGATTACAGGGTTGCACTATCACAGCTAGTTCCAGGCCAGCATGGAATACAGTACCAGCATTTTAACTTGTGCTCACCAGGCAGGTGCTTGGGCCACTGGGCTGTGTCCCCAGTTTTTGCATTATGGGCTTTTGTTAAACTTGTTTTAGTACTTTACATAGAAATTCAAAAAGACCAAAAAAAGAAAGAAAGAAAGAAAAAAAGAAATTAAAAGGCAAAAGTTAGTATTACTACTTCTTTTCGTATCAGAGATTGAACTCAAGACCTCGTGCTTGCCAGGCAGGCAGTTAAGCCATCTATTTGGTCCTGTATTAGTTTTTTTGTTGTTGTTCTTGTTGGGTGTGGGGATTTACTGGGGATTGAACTCTGGACCTTGCCAGGCAGCATGTATTGCTGCTGAGCTATCTCTCTGACCCAGTATTATTTTTTTTATGTTTATAAATACATGTGGGTCTTTGAATGGGTGAGGCCAAAGTTAAAAGATAGTTTATTATTATTATTATTATTGTCATTTTGTCTTTGAGACAGGGTCTTACTATGCAGTTCAGGCTGGCCTTCAGCTCACTTTTGTATGGTCTCCTGCCTCAGTCTCCCAAGTGCTGGGATTGCAGGGGTGTGCCACCACAGCCCACCTTAAAGATGCAGTTTAATATAAAGCCTAATTCACTAAAATCAAGTTATGCTTTATTAGTCAATTCAGTTGAACTCCTTATATAGTCTTTTAACATTGTTCTTTTAAGAATTTTTTATTTTTATTTTTTTTCTTGTTTCAGAACTTTTGTTTATTTTTATGGCTGGCTCAGCCTGCCCTAAGGACAGGGCTGGCGCAGCATGTGGTGCCGGGGATGGAACCAAGGTCCCTGCAGCTGCCTAAGCTTTCCTAAGCTGGCGCTTTAAACCACGGAGCCATCCTGCCGGGCTCCTTTTAACATTCTTTTTTTTTTTTTTTTTTTTTTTTTTTTTTTTTTTTTTTTTTTTTTTTTTTTTTTTTTTTTTTTTTTTTTTTTTTTTTTTTTTTTTTTTTTTTTTTTTTTTTTTTTTTTTTTTTTAATTTTTTTATTTATTATTTTTATTCTTGTTTCAGAACCTTTGTTTGTTTATTCACTCATTTTTATGGCCGGCTCAGCCCGCCCCGAGGGCAGGGCTGGCGCAGCATGTGGTGCCGGGGATTGAACTGTGGTCCCTGAAGCCGCCCAAGCTTCCCCAAGCAGTCGCTTTAGACCACTGAGCCATCCCGCCGGACCCCTTAACATTCTTGTATATATTTTTACAGAAGATCATGTTCATTTAATTGCATGTGCTTTTCCATTGCCTTAAAGCTTCTGACTTTTCAAAGGGGGTAATTGTAAAAGTAAGCAGATCTGAAAAAAGAACCAGTGCTTCCCCCACCCCCAGTCAGTTGTCAGTCATTAGTGGAAAAACGTATACTGTCCTTCCAAACTCCGGAGTTAAAATTAGATTCAGCAACTGGAGTCCCATTTGCAGTGATCCTTCTGGCAGCTAACACGGTTTATGTTTTTATATTTCAAAAATCAGCCTTCTAATTACTTTTTGTAGCACTATCCTGTTTTATTTGGTAACATTTGACCTGCAAGGTAGGCTAGATAGAGGTTTGAAGGCCAGAAAAAATAACACTGAAGAAGTTTTTTTATTGTTACAAAACAAAAACAGCTGGAGGATGTGGTGGGGCACACCTGTAATCCTAGCCCTTGGGAGTGAAGGCAGGAGGATCTCAGCGAATTTGAGGATAGTTTGGGTTACATAATGAGAGCCTGTCTCAAAAAATCTTGTTTTTTATTTCACTTTAGTTAAAGGCTTTGGCCTAGTAAATGAAATGTTTGTAACAATGCTTTTTGGCATATATTTTGTATTTTAAGTATTTAATAAAAAGTGAAAATTGCCGGGTGTGGTGGCGCATGCCTGTAATCCCAGCACTAGGGAGGCTGAGGCAGGAGGATCAGTGTGAGTTCGAGGCCAGCCTGAATTGCACAGTGAGACCCTGTCTCAAAACGACAAAAAAAAAAAAAAAAAAAAAAAAAAAAAAAAAAAAAAAAAAAAAAAAAAAAAAAAAAAAAAAAAAAAAAAAAAAAAAAAAAAAAAAAAAAAAAAAAAAAAAAAAAAAAAAAAAAAAAAAAAAAAAAAACCAAAAAGTGAAAATTAACAGTGATTCAGAGAAATCTTCCTTTTTAGACATCTCCTTTCTAGAGATAGTTATTTTTTCATGTTTTATTTTCGTGAGACAGTGTATTAGTATGTGGTTCAGGCCGACCTTGAGTTCACTATGTAGCCCGGGGCAATAGCAGTTCTCTTGACTCAGCCTCCACAGTGCTCAGATTGCAAGCTTGCCAGTTCAGGATGGCCTTGTTCACTTTGTAGCCCACGCTGGTCTCAAACTTGCAACATTCCTTCTGCCTTAGCCTTCTCAGTGTTAGGATACCAGGCCTGCATACCACACCCAGAGGACTGTTTTGGATTTCTTTTTTGTCTTTTTGAGACAGGGCCTCACTATGCAGCTCAGACTGGCCTTGAGCTCACTTTTGTAGCCCAAGCTGGTCTCAAACTCACACTGATCCTCCCGCCTCAGCCTCCCAAGTGCTGGGAGTACAGGAGTGTGCCACCACTCCTGGCTAGTTTTCTGATTTTTTTTACTTATTTTGTTGCCCAAATTATTTTAGCATTGTCTTTTGTGGAGTTTTGATTTTTTTTTTTTTTTTTAAGAAAGCGTTCATTTTCCTTTTGTTTTCTGGGACAGGCTCACTGTTGGGATTGTAGGTGTGCACTGTGAGGCTCTTATCTTAGTGTGTTTTTTTGCAGGGTGCGTGCTAGGAATCAAACTCAATACCTTACACCTACCAGGCAGGTGTTTGTGCCCTTGAGCTATATCCTCAGCCCACTTAGTGTGTTTTTTATTTATTTATTTATTTATTATTTTTTGTGTTTTTGAGACAAGGTCTCATTATGCACTTCAGGCTGGACTTGAGCTCACTTTTGTAACCCAGGCTGGTCTCAACTCACACTGATCCTCTTGCCTCAGCCTCCCAAGTGCTGGGATTACAGGTGTGTGCTACCATGCCTGGCTCTTTTTTTTTTTTTTTTTTTTGTCTTTTTGAGACAGGGTCTCACTGTGCAGTTCAGGCTGGCCTTGAGCTAACTTTTGTAGCCCAGGCTGGTCTCGAACTCACAGCGATCCTCCTGCCTCAGCCTCCCGAGTGCTGGGATTACAGGCGTGCGCCACCACGCCCGGCATGGCTCTTTTGATATATTTATGAAACAGTAAAAACACCATTCACATGTCATA
>PVJA010022144.1:0-34470 GCA_004027025.1 Myocastor coypus
CTTCCTATAGGTTGTTTCCATATTGAATATTTCCATTACCATAAGGAATCTTTTACATTGGTATGACTCCATGAATTGGTTCTTGGTGTTATTTCTTGTACAATTGGAGTTCTGTTCAGAAGGTTTTTGCCTACACTTATGCTTTTGAGTTTTGCTATTTTAGGTCTCTTCTGGTTCCATAAAAATTTTAATATTACTTTCAATAGTTGTATGAGGAGTGCTATTTGTTATTTTAATTGGGTTTGCATTGACTATGTAATACAGATTTGGAAGTATGGCAAACTTGACAATATGAAATTGCCTATCCGCCTATCCAGTAACTAAGAAGGGATATTGTTGTACGTTCTGATGTCCTAATCAAACCTTGTTTTTTCACAGTATTATAATTTTCATCGTAGAAGTCTTTCACTTTCTTGATTAGGCTAATTGTTAAGTGTTTAATTTTTGGATGCTATTGTGAACTATAATGTTTGCCTAATTTTTTTCTCTTCGAGTTTATTCTTGCTGTAATGAAAATTTGATTTTTGGGTTTATTTTATATTAGGCTATACTACTGAATTTGTTTCTTAGTTTATGGACAGTTTTGGAAGAGGTTTTTGGGGCTTATATATAAAAGATCATGTCATTTGAAAACTATGATACTTATTCATTTCTTTTTTAAATTACTTTTAACAAGAAACTACAATGTGACAGTTTCAAAACACGCTAGTAGTACATTCCCAATAATTGATACAATGCATATTGTTGTCCTCAGTGTAGTTATACAGAGCACAGGGTGTAGACATGATAAATTTTTCTAATGGTTATTGGTACAGTAGAGTTCTTCTCTTTGACCTAAGAGAAGGTAGTTGTATACATAGTCAAATGTTTCATAATTGTAGTGGATTACTGGTGAAACCGGCAGTGTTGGAAGCTATTGATCTGAGCCTTTTACAGCTCAGCGTACTAAACTACTTTTACATTTTATGCGTCATGTTTAAACTTTTCTGTATGGTGGTTAAGGGCAAGTTAAAGCAAGACTTGTATAACAAAACATAGAGTTTTTGTATCTCCCAAGGTCAGTCAAATCCCCTCAAGATTTACTTTGGAACCATGTATAGTGCTTTGTAGAACTGTTGTCAGTGTCAGCCCTCTGGATGAGTCATGGCCATTGCTTGACTAGTTTGCTCACTCACTGTGAAAGCCCGTGAGAATGTTTTCTCTCTAAGTGACTCTCCTTAGGCACACTATGTATCTTCAGTCCCTTTCCTCTGTGGTCTCTTAATCTCTTTGAACAGAAACTTTGGGAAACCACTGAGTTACAGGATATTACAGCACTGGTTCTGTTCTGTCCTGAATCCTCACTGACCTTGAAGGGCTAGGGCCAAAATATTGGCTATCCTTGTAGCCCTTCTTTTTCTCTAATTTTTGGTCTGTAAACTTATATTCTTAGCTCTCCAGAAGAAAAGCTTAGTGTTACTATTATTCTAAAACATAGGTCCTTGAGCTTAATATCATTGTTAACTTGGAATGGGTATTTTCCATCAATCATTGATATTCTAATAAATCTCTATGGAATGTGATAAAAGCAGTTACACATTTTTACACAGATATTTAAAAATACAAGCATGTACCAAATTTTAGGCTATCCATCCTTTGGCATTTTTCCTAGCCTCTTACTCTCATTTAATACTATTTTTTGTTTTCTTGAATACCAGCTGAGAGAGTTGTTTGAGAGAGAGTGTAAGAATTGAGAGAGAGTATAACAGTGACTGAAATTACATTAGAAGGAGCACACATCTAAAAAACCAGAATGACAGGCATTTCAAGCATAGTTTTAGTGTTACATATTGCTATCATATGTGTCAAAAATCTTTTCAAGGTTCTTAGGACCATTGCCTAATTCATCCTGTGCATATATATGTGTAGTTTTGCTCCTATCTTTCCTCTCTTTTCTGCTTCCAGGCATTTTGCTGTTTAACACTTAAGTCTTTGATTTCCATTCAGCTGTGTTATGCCTCTCCATTATTTCTTTTTTTGAGTTCTTACACTAGGGAGACTATACAATATTTACACGTGTAAGTCTGGTTTATTTCACTTATTAGTATATGTTCAAGATACATTCATTTATATATGAAGTCTTCTAGTTTATAAGTCTGCTACTTTATAGCAGAATAATATTCCATTGTATAAAAATAGCACATGTTGTTGAACCATTTCCATATGATGAGCATTTTGGTTGTTTCTAAGATTTGGCTTTTATGAATTGGGCTGCTATAAACATAGGTGCACAGATATCACTATGGGATAATGTTTTCAGTTCTGGGAAAATTGAATGGGATTTCAAGCTCTAGTTTTTTTTTGTCTTTTTGAGACAGGGTCTTGCTATGCAGTTGAGGCTGGCCTTGAGCTCACTTTTGTAGCCCAGGGTGGTCTCAAACTCGTACCAATCCTCCTGTCTCAGCCTCCCGAGTGCTGAGATTACAGGCGTGAGCCACCACACCCGGCTAGCTCTAGTTTTTTAAGGAACCTCCACACTGCTTTCAATAATTGTGAACCAGTCTGCATTCCCACCAGCAGTGGAGAAGACTGATCTTCTCAATCTCTGCTGGGTTTGTAGAACCCTTTTCATTTCCTTATTGCTTCAATTTGTTTTTTATTTCCTCTTTTTGATAAGGTTAGCTAGGGGCTTATCAATTTTATTTTTGAAAGAACCAGCTTTTAGATTCATTAATTCTTTGTATTATTTTCTTCATCTTGGTTGAATTATTTTTGGCTCTAATCTTTATAATTTCCACCTGTCTTTTTTCTTTGGATTTGGTTTGTTCTTCCTTTTCTAGATGATTGAGGTGCAGCAGTAGAGTATTAAGCTGTTCCCATTTGTTTTTCTTAATGTGTATGTTCAGAGCTATAAATTTCCCTCTAAGAACTGCTTTCATTGCATCACATAATTTCTGATAAGCTTTGTTTGAATTTTTGTTAAACTGTAGATATTGTTTAATTTCTTGTTTATTCAATTTTAAGCCATTGGTTGCTGAGTATGGTGCTGTGTAATTTCCATGTGTTTCTGGGTGTTCCTTATGCTTTCTTTTGTCATTTATTTTCTGTTTCATTGCACTATGGTCAGATAATATGCATGGGATAATATGTTTTCTTGCATTTACATAAGCATGACCTATGGACTAGTATGTGGTCTATTTTAGAAAATGTTCCATGAGCAGCTGAAAAAAAAATGTGTATTCAGAATTGGCTGAATGGAGCACTCTGTATACATCTACTAAGTCCATTTGTTCCAAGTACTGGTTCAATTCTGTTATTTCTTTGCTAACTTTTTTTCTGTTTTATCTATCTTTTTGGGATAAGGGTGTGTTAAGGTCTCCTATTAGGATTTTTGTATTGAATAGTAGCTTTTTCATGTCCATTAAGATGTTTCTCATATAGCTGGGTGGTCCCATGTTGGGTGCTTCCATATTTATGAGTGTTATGTCTTCCTCTTGAATTTTTCCCGTAACCAGAATGTAGTGGCCTTCTTTATTTAGTTTGATCATTCTTGGTTTGAAGTTTAGGTTATCTGAGAGTAGGATTGCTACCCCTGCTTTTTTTTTTTTTCTTTTTCTGAGGTGCTGGGGCGTGTAGTATTGTTTTCCATGAATTCCTTTATGAGTTAAATGTGTTCCTTATATATAGCATATTGTTGAGTTTTCCTTCCTAGTCCACTGTGCCAATCTATTTCTTTTATTTTTTAAAAAAATTATGCATTTTAATGAGAAAGAAGGATAAAATAGCAATGAAGCAGTTTGAAAAGAAGTTAGTAGGATGGTTACAATAATTAATACCATGCATATTGTTGTCTTCATAGTATTCAGAGAACAAGATGCAGACCTGGTATCTTGTCTAAACAATATTAGTACAAACTTTTATTCTTAGTGAACTAAGATAAAGTAGTTGTATATCTATCCCAACTCTCTTGTGTATCTCTATCTGTCTGTCTATGTATCTATGTATCTATCAATCAATCTATCTATCTATCTATCTATCTTCTTTTTAAAGTTTCTAATACCAGAAGAAAATATCATACTATGTCTTATAAGAAGATTGTAAGACAGAGATAGTATGAATCATAAAACAAAAAGTATAACTAAATAGTATGGGCCCGGCAGGATGGCTCAGTGGTCTAAAGCACCTGCTTAGGAAAGCTTAGGCAGCTGCAGGGACTGCAGTTCGATCCCCGGCACCACATGCTGCGCCAGCCCTGCCCTCAAGGCGTGCTGAGCCAGCCATAAAAATAAATAAATAAATAAATAAATAGTATTCAGAAAAATAATTAAATATTAATTAATTGAAATTAAATTAAATATTTCAAAACAATATTCCAAAATTCAAATTGAATCATGAGTCCCACTTAGAAGAAAAAGTTTCCATGGTAGTAAAGAATTAGTAAGAATAAAGCATAATATAAATACTGAAATGGAAAATATATGACCAGAACTTCTAATGGTTTAGAGATAGGATATCGCACAGAGTTCTAGTATGTCGTGTACATGGACAGTGTCCATGAAGCTTATTGGTGGTCAGGTGTCACTTGTGGGATTAAGTTGCTATTATTCACCCTGTACACCCAGACAGAATCATGACTCATGTGGTGCAGGAGAAGTCCATTTATAGAATATGCTGATGGACATGTTCTGCTGCTGTATACAAAAGCATAGTTGGAAGACTGTTTTTTGTATACCTCTATTTCCCCTGTGTTTAATTATTTTCCCTGTTTGGTGGGTTCTTACCATTTTCCCTCATGGAGTTGTGGTCATTTTGAACCCTCTGTAGTATATCTTTTAGTAAACTGTGCAAGGTTGTCTTTGTCATCATGAAATTCTTTAGTTGTTCTTTGTCATGGAAGTATTTCACTTCTCCATTGAACTTCAAAGAGAGTCTTGCAGGGTATAGCAGTCTGGGTTGGAATTTGTTTTCTTGCAAGACTTGAAGTACTTTGCTCCATGCTTTTCTTGACTTGATGGTTTATAAAGAGAAATCTGCCATTGTTGTAATGGGTTTTCCTTTAAATGTGATCTGTTTCTTTTCTCTAGTGACTTTTAGTATACTATTCCTGTGCTGAATTTCTGGGATCTTGCTTATTATATTTCTGGGTGTGGTTTTAATTGGGTTGATGTTATTTGGAGTTCTATATGCTTTGGTTGCCTGAGTGCCAAATTGTTTCCCCATATTTGGGACGTTTTCTGCTATTATTTTTGCCCATATTCTTTTAATGTCATTCATACAGACCCTTTTTTTTTCTCATTCATGCTTATTAGTCTTATGTTGTTCATCTTTGCATCATCTTGCAGATGTTAACTTAGTTTTTCTTCCATCCTCGTTGTCCTTTAGAGATCACATACACTTCCATGACAAAGAGCAACTAAAGAATTTCATGATGACAAAGGCAACCTTGCACAGTTTACTAAAAGATATACTAGAGAAGGTTCAAAATGACCACAACTCCATGACTGACACTGACAAAAGTTCTACATAACACTGTACATGGTTTCAAGGTAAATCCTGAGGGGATTTGACTGACCTTGTCAGATACAAAAATCACATGTTTTGTGATATAGGTTTTGTTTTAACTTGAACTTAACCACCCAGCACAAAAGTTTAACCACAAGGCATAAAAAGTAAAGCCACATTAGTATGCTGGGCTGTAAAAGTCTCAAGTCAACAGTTTCTGACATTGACAGTTCTGCCAATAACCCACTACTATTATGGAATATTGCTGTATGTATATACCTACTTTCTCTTAGTTCGATGAGAAGAAATATTTGTACCAATAGTGTTTAGAAAAAGTTAACATGTTTGCATGTTGTACTCTGAATAAATACTGTGAAGACAGCAGCTGCATTGTATCAATAATTGTGGCTGTCCTACTAACGTGTCTTGAAACTATCTCAATGACATTTCGTATTAAAAGTAATAAAAACTTTTTTAAAAAAACAACAGTTAAAAAAAACAGTTTTATGAAAAATAATAGCAAAGTAGAAATGCAAGGAGCAAAGAAATTAGAAATTTATCCTGTAGAGATAAGAAACTAGCATCGTAAAGAATCGAAGAACAATAAACAAACTTAGAGCGGGTTGTAATCTGTTACTTAGGGATTTCAGAAAGCTAGAATTTAAAAAGGTGGTAACAGCTTAGCCTAATTGATGTCTTAGTCCAATTGATGTCTCCACCCTTACTTAAGACAATGGTGTAACAGCTTATCCTGATTAGTGATTATCTCCTCTCCTCCTTGTAATCCTTCTATTGTATGGCCTAAATAAAAAGGAGATGCTTCTGGAGTTCTGGGCTCACTCGAAGGAGACAGATCTCAGTGAGACCGCTGAAGCTGCATTCATCGGCTCTTCTTCTCTAGCACCTTTTAGTATGTTATATTTATGTTGGATTTCTGGAATGTAATATATGTCTGCATGTGTTTTTAATTGGGGTGATGTTATTTGGAGGTGTGTATGCTTCAGTTAACTGAATGCAAGATTGTTTCTCTATATTTGGGTAGTTTTCTACTATTACCTCTGCCCATATCCTTTTTATATCATGTGTATTGACTCCTTCTTTCTCATTGATGCCTATTAATCTCACGTTGTTCATCTGTGCATCATCTTGCAGATGCTGAATTATTTTTTTCTGCATCCTAGGTTTAAGAGATCCCTTCTTACCTTTTTGCTAGCTGCAATATTGTCTTCAAGATCTGATACTCTATCTTCACTTTCATTCAGATGGCTTTGCCAGCTTGTGATTGAGGTTTTAAATACCTGTGTATCTCTTTGAGTCTTTTTCACGCAATCTATATCTTTCCTATGTTGCTCATTCAAGGAATCCATCGTTTTTCTAATCTCCACTATTTTTTTTTATCAGTGTCTTGTTCAGAAGTGGTTATTAATTCTTTCGTTATAGTTATCCTTTCTTTTTTTGCTTCAGAAATTATTTCTGATCTGATTTCCTCTCTACCATTCTACAGTTGTCTTTTTACTTCAAATGGTATTAATTCAGAGTTTTATTTTTTACTTCAGAGATTATTTCTGATCTGATTTCTTCTATATATAACTGCAGATGTTTCTTTTTCTTTTCAAAAGAGAAATGATTTATTTGGAAAAGTGTGGAAAAAAGAGACAATAGATAGCTACTCTGAAAGAGGGGCCACAGAAAGCAAACTCCTCCCACCTATTGAATTGCTATGTCGTTACATTTTTCAATCTTAAATTTTTCACTTGATTCTCTTGTGTAGATTACAGCTTCTTGTTGAAACTTCATCTTTCCATCATTTTCCTCTACCAGTCCTTTTTGTTTTTTCTGTTTATTTTGAACAAACAGTCATAGTTAAAGCCTGTTTCTGCTAGTTATAATATCCTTGTGTCTCAGTTACTCTTCTCTCGTTGCTGGGACAAATAGCTGACACCCAAAATGAAGGAAGGAAAGGTTTATTCAGCTCACAGTTATTGGAGGTTTCAGTCCATATTCAGCTGGCTCCAAGGTAGATTCACATATGGCAGGGAACATCCATCCATGGAGGCAGAACAGCAACAGCAGCAACAGGCCAACAAGGGCAACAGAGGCAACACACAGAGAGAGGGAGAGAGGGAGAGAAGGAGACAGAGAGACAGAGAGAGAGGGAGAGAAGGAGAGGGAGACTGTTTCTCATATCTCATAATATATTTAGACTATTGCCCCAGGCTGGGGAAGGTACACACACCCATAATCCCAACAGTACTAAGACACATCTGAGTGGATCATGAGTTAGTCTCAAACTCTAGAAGCCTCTGCCCCATGATTGCATGAGGCTTTGAGGGGACAACTAGACACAAACCATAACATTCCACCCCTGGACCCCCAAAATCTCATGCACATCCCTTTGTGTAAGACATTTTAGTCCATCTCACAGAGTTGCCAAGGTCCCAACAGTTTCAGCATTTCTGAAAAGTTTAAGTTCCAAGTCTCTTCCAAGATTCAAGGCAAAGTCCCTGAGCATGAGAAAATTCAGACAGACTTTCAGCCAAGCCATAGCACAAATCATCTGGAGTCCAACAACCCTAGCAGTCCTTCTTCCTAGCAGAAACCTCCCCAACCTGGCCTTAACAGGCAAGCTGGCCATCTGTCAGTCTTCTGGTCTGAGCTCTGACCAGAATCTCCCCTACAGAACATCAGAAGATTTTCCAGCTCTTTGCAAGTAGACACCCTCTTCAAACGTTTCCTATCTCTTCCCATTAGCTATTTCGAAAAACTTATAATTCACATGGTCTGGTTAGTGACAGCATTGACCCACTCCTGTGGTACCAAATTCTGTCTCTGTTACTTTTTTCTCATATCTGGGACAAATACCTGACACCCAAAATGAAGGAAAGAGAGTTTTATTCAGCTCACAGTTATTGGATGTTTCAGTCCATGCTTGGCTGCCTCCAAGGGAGATTCACACATAGTAGGGAGCAGTAGTTCATGGCAGTGGAACACAACCACAGCAAAAGGCCAACAAGGGCCATGGAGGCAACTGACAGAGAAGCAGATGTTTCTTTACTTCAGATGCTATTAATCCAGAGATTTCAGCTGTGTGATCCCCATTTTCTTCTATGCTAGTGTCTCCTGCATTTTTTCTGGGTGGGTTTGTGGCCTGAGATTACATTTTGCTCCTTCTGTTTGTCATTTTGTATAGCACTGTCCTCTGACCTTTGGTGTAGAGCATGGTGCAATTATACCTTTAGTGTAATTCTTTTTTTTGCCAGGGAAGCACTTATTCTACTGAGCCCTGGCCCCCTTTAGTGTAATTCTTACTCAAAAGAGAGTACATGGTTAAGGCTGTTATAGTTATGGTTATGTCTGTGTAGCTAAGCAGATATTAAATTGGGAGTTTTTAACTAATTTACTTCACTTAAGTCCTGTCCGATTATCTCCCCTTGACATACTTGGGGTTGTCCAGTCAGGCCAGTTCACCCAGTTACCTGTTGCCCCTCTGTAGATCAAGAGAAAAAGAGAAACGATACTCCCAGATCTGGGTCCAGTGAAGTGTCTCAGCTTACCAGGTCCGGATCTACCAAGTTTGAAGTCATCCAGATGTGTCCAGCTTGGGTCCAGCTGTTGTTTTTAGCTACTTCCTGCTGGAGCCTGTGGGAATGAACACATACAAGCCAGGCCTGTATTGGGTCCAGAGGAGGTGGAGGTAGGTCTGGCATGAGCAGAGCTAGCAGTCTCTCTTATGCACCAGTGCCTGGGATGGATGGGGCTGGAGGTGGAGATCAATCTGGTGGGCATTGTGGAGTAGGACGTCTTTCCGCACTCTGGTGCCTGGGATGGATGGGTCTGGAGGAGGTGGAGGTTGGTCTGCTGGGTCGCATGGGTCAGGAGGTCTCCCCACACTTGGCGATTTATTTAAACAAAGTTTCTTGAATTTTCACAAACTGGGAAGGTTCAATCACATCTAGAATTTCTTCTAGCTACACAAAAAACATGATCTCTTTTTGACTGAATGTTGTAGGTGAAAATTTCATTAAGTTCCTAATGATTGTTTTTTTTTTTTATTACTACTATTCTGATTATAACTTTTTTGAGGTGGTCTTTGTTATTTTATTTATGTCATTTTTGGAGGTGTAGAGATAAGGACCAAGCATCTTAAGTAGAGAATAATAAAGCCCAAGGACAGCTGTAGGAGGTTACTTGGGGATTCCTGAAACCTGGACTCAAGGAGGCAGATAACCATTTATAATGGCTCCTTGATTGTTGTCTCTCCCTTTGCTTGGGATGTTACTGGTTGTCTCCTCCCCTGCTTGCAATTTCAATTAGCATTTGCATTAACCTAACCTTAGGTAAATGGTAAAAGAGGTAGTGATCTCTAGTTTATATTCCCCAAAGCAGTTATGCAAATTCCTTAGCCTGTCCTTGAATACTCAATAAAAATAATATCCTTTGGTGGGTTGGGGCTCACTTTGAGAGAGACAAGTCTCAGTGAGACCTCTGAGCTAAATTCATCAGGTTTCTCGTCGTTCCTTTTGGCACCGACACCAGAATATCACAACAGGAGGAAAGTTTTGGAGGATACATAAATGAAGTTTGTAAGTTGGGTTTTTTTTTTTTTTTGCAGCTTGAAATACTTCATTTCAAACCCGTCTGAACATTAAGGTTTGCATTTATGAAGCCTGCTGCTATTCTGATGAATTTTCCTTTATAACTGATTTATTCTATTTCTCTAAAACCTTTTAAGATCTTGCCCTTGTGATGGACTTCAGATAATTTGAGTATAATACAATGTGTCAGGGTTCTTTTTTTGTTATAGCTGTTTGAAATTCTCTATGCCTCTCTTAAGCATATTCTCTATTTAGGAGATTTTTTGGTGCTATTCTGTAAAGATTTTAATACCATTTGTGTTGTATACTTAGTTTTCAGTTATTCTAATTGCTCTCATAAAATAGTAGAAATAGAGATATGAGACAAAAGCCCAATTATTGTTCCAAGAAGCACAGAACAATAAACAGAGCCCAGGGAGCGCTGCTGTTATTTGTAAATCCTGGATAGCTGGGATTCAAGGTTGCAGGTGGTGGCTTCTCCTCCTGGCATCCTATTCTTTGATCCCTTGCTTGTGATGTTAATGGTTGTCTCCTCCCCTGCTTGAAGTGTTACCAGTTAACATTTGTGTGAACATAGTGTTAGCGATATAGTGAAAGATATGGTGCTTTGTAATCTGTGTTTATTAAAGTAGTTGTACACATTGCTTAGCCTGTTTTTAGACCTAAATAAAAGTGAGATGCTTCTGAGGCTCTAGGCTCACTTGGAGAGAGACCAATCTCAGTGAGAATTCTAAAGCTACCTTCATTGGGTCTTCTCGTCATTTCTTTCAGCACCGACTCATAACATACAACAAAGATATTCTTTGTATCACCTACCAGCTATTGAATCTGTTATGTATGCTTGTGTGTTACCTCTAAATGTCTTATAATTGTTATTCTTTGAAGGCATCATTGTTTTCTAGTTCTGAAGTTCTGCTCTAACACTAGCTGCTTTTGCTGCCCATATTTGCAATATAATTTTTAATCTGGATTTTTGAATGGAACCTTTTCCTGGACTCTAATTTGTGTGGCCACTGCTCATTCATGTTTTATATCCTTTTGTTTAACTCAGTTAGCTTTTCATTAGTGCATTCTTTTTTTTTTTTTTTTTTTTTAAGAATTTTTTTTTTTTCTTGTTTCAGAACCTTTATTTGTTTACTCACTCATTTTTATGGCCGGCTCAGCCCGCCCTGATGGCAGGGCTGGCGCAGCATGTGGTGCCGGGGATCGAACCGCGGTCCCTGAAGCCGCCCAAGCCTTCCCAAGCAGGCGCTTTAGACCACTGAGCCATCCCGCCGGGCTCCTCATTAGTGTATTCTGAAAACTGTCATTCTTGTTATTTCTTCCATTATCTATTTAAATATTTTCTGTGATCCTACTGAATATCAGTTTATTGGTTTTTTTTTTTATTTTTTCT
The DNA here is from genome assembly GCA_004027025.1 of Myocastor coypus. Lineage (NCBI taxonomy): Eukaryota > Metazoa > Chordata > Mammalia > Rodentia > Myocastoridae > Myocastor > Myocastor coypus. The sequence goes on from PVJA010022144.1 coordinate 11,473, forward strand.
TGTGGAACCAGGGATCGAATTCAGGACCTTGCACTTGCCAGGCAGGTGCTTGTGCCCCTGAGCTATCTCCCAGCTTCTTATTCTACTTTTTTAACCTCTGTTATCATTTTAAGTAATTCTGCCATTTGGTTTATACTGTTCTGCCGCTCAGTATACTTTGAATTGGTTTCAGGGGAGTTGAGCATTTTCAGTCATTTTGTTGTTTGTCTCCTTATTTTACTATTGTTTGTTTTTATAAGTGCTGAGGTTTTTGGATATTAATACTATCTTTTGTTCCTAGAATTAAGATCTCCTCAGTCACCTTTAAGTGATGTACCTTGGGAATGGCTAATTATATCCCCTTTCCTAAGAACCTATCCCCTTCATTAGTTTGAGAGGAGAGGATGCAGTGTATTTAGTCCCATCTTTCATTCTCCGGAATCAACTCTGGTATCATAATTTTACAAATGTAATCTGAGTACTGGATACAGGGAAATAGAAACAATTTAGGAACCCTGTTACTATCAAACAATTTAGTTGCAACAGTATCATCTGAGAGAACTCATTATTAACATACTATAAAAACCAATTTTAGATGCTGGGTGTGGTGGCGCACGCCTGTAATCCCAGCACTCGGGAGGCTGAGGCAGGAGGATCTGTGCAAGTTTGAGACCAGCCTGGGCTACCAAAGTGAGCTCAAGGCCAGCCTGAACTGCATAGCGAGACCCTGTCTCAAAAAGACAAAAAACAAAAACAAAAACAAAAAAACAATTATGGTATGCGAGCCCAGGTGAGCTATGCGGGGTAGACCTGGTGGGCTGTAGCAGCGGGTCCTAGGAGCAGAAGTGACAGGGAGGTGGCAGGGTGGGGTGGGGGTGGGTGGTAGCTAAGGTCCTGGGCTCTGCGGTGGCGACAGCAGTGGCAGTGGCTGCAGCGGCAGAATGTTCTCGCTGAAGCAGCACAAGAAGGAGGAGTTGTTGACTGGCGGCACCAAGGGCAGCAGCAAGAAGGCATGGGCAGTGCAGCTGCGGATCTAGAAGGATATAAACGAACTAAACCTGCCCAAAACGTGTGCCATCAGCTTCTCAGATGCAGATGCCTGCTTCAACTTCAAGCTGGTTGTCTGTCCTGATGAAGGCTTCTACAACAGTGGAAAGTTTGTGTTCAGTTTTAGGGTAGGCCAAAGTTACCGACATGACCCCCAAGGCGAAGTGTGAGACAATGGTTTATCACCCTAACATGACCCCCAAGGCGAAGTGTGAGACAATGGTTTATCACCCTAACTAACATTGACCTCGAGGGCAACATCTGCCTCAACATCGTCAACGAGGACTGGAAGCCAGTCCACGCGATAAACTCCATAATTTATGGCCTGCAGTATATCTTCTTGGAGCTCAACCCCAGGAACCACTGAACAAGGAGACCACCGAGGTCCTGCAAAACAACCGTGAGCTGTTCCAGCAAAATATGCAGCACACCATGAGAGATGGCTACATTGGCTCCAGCTATTTCAAGCGCTGCCTGAGATAGGGTCGGCGCATACTATGGTCGTTGCCACCAGCCCAGGCATCCCCTGCAGATATTTAATGGGGGACATGGGAGGTGGGTGGGAAATGGCCAATGGAGAAATACCTGCCTTGGCCTTGCCTCCCCTCCTTGCCACCTGCGCCTAGGTTTTTTTTTTTTTTTTTTTTTTTAACCACCACATGACTCCGGTCAGTGCTTCCTCCCCAGACCAGTGATGGGTAAAGAATTGGCTAGTCTAGCACCCCCTCCCCTGTCCCCTGCTGGGTGCTTTCCAGCCTCCAACTCTGGGCTGTGGGATGTGAAGGCCAGGGTTCTGGTAGCTGGGCTCAGGCAACACCACTTTCCACCAGCAGAGGTCATAGCAGGCTATTAAAGGGGGAATGTTACTGGAAAAAAAAAAAAAAAAAAAGTCAATTATGTACTACATTTATACTTAAAAAAAGAATTCATTGTTATGGTTCAAATCTTAAGAAAACTAAGGTATTCACTTAAAGCTAATATGCATTAAATATGACAGCTATGTCTCCCCTCATGGTAGAACATAATTCAATGTAATTTTATATAACTATCCAAAGATTAACAAAGTTTTATGGTTTACTAGTATATATATAGTGAATGAGAAAAGCAAGAGAAAAATTGAAACTTTAGTATATTTATAAGAAATAGAAAGAATTGGTACAAAGGATCCTAGTAGGGAATAGGATATTTATAGAATTAGGGAAAGCTAAGGGAATATTGATGAGAAATAGAAAACAAAATAGGAACATCTGGGAAAAAGAGTGGTAGTGTTATGGTTTATGTCTAGTTGTCCCCCCAAAGCCTAATGTAGTCACTGGGCGGGGACTTCTAGAGTTTGAGACTTGATCCATGATCCCTGGGATTATGGGTTTTAGTACTGATGGGATTATGGGTCGAAGTACTTCTGGGATTATGGGTGTAGCCTAAGGCGGGGGCTAAGGTGGAGAGCCTGAATGTAATGTAGAGAGAGACAGAGAGACAGACTTGAGCTCTTGCTGTTGCTGCTGCTCTGCTGCCCTGATTGATTGGCTGCCTCTGCCATTTTGCTGCTGTTCTGCTGCCATGAACTGGATGCTCTCTGCCCTGCTCCACTCAGCCTTGGGCCAGCCGAATATGGACTGAAACCTCCACGAACTGTGAGCTAAATAAACCTTTCCTTCCTTCATTTTGAGTGTCGGATATTTGTCCCAGCATCGAGTGAAAAGTAACTAAGACAGGTAGGTAGTGGAAAAAGAGCCTACCTGAGATTTGGTATCCAAACAAAGGAACAGAGCAATATCACAAGGAAAGAAGGAGAGAGGTTGGTTCTTGGGGCTCAGACAGAGTGCTGAAGTGAGAATTAAAGCCTACAGGGAGAGATTTCAATGAAGAAGTAGGAGGTAGCAAGTGACATTTTCTTCTGAGTCCAGACTCAATGTGTGGGAGGAACAGCTCGAAACTGAGGATGTACAATGGCTACTGGTGGCCCCCAAAGGCCTCCCTAGAAAAATGCAACAGGAAAATGGAACGGTTCATACAGCAGACTACAGTGGCTGGTGAAATATTAAAGTTGAGATGTCCCCCAGAAGAGGATGATTAGCTGGGAGCCATCTTGGAAAAGGGCCAACCAAGCTTGAAACCTGGAGTAGCCACAGGTTCCATTTATCAGGTCCTAGTGTCAGGGTAAGGAATCTGAGTTCAAGTTGCAGGAAGTCAGGGATGTGAATTCAAGCTCACAGTGAGCCTAATTCAAGCTGGAGAGGGCACATGGACTGCTGCAGGCTCAACAGGGCTGCCTCACAGCCAGAAACCAGCCTGAATCTCAGTGAAACCCAAGGTGTAGGCTCGCTGGATTACCCACATTCCACCATAAAGCTACAGTTGGCTTGCTGGGATTAATTAACTTGTATCTGGACTCCACCCACGTTATTAGTGATAGCAGAGACACATCTTGAAGTGAAGAATTTTCTTTTCTTTTGTTCCTTCTTTCCCTTCCCTCATTTTTCCCCTTGATTTCCTTGTTCTTGTTTTTATATGAGCATTCACAGGATTTTTAGCTTTTTGTTGTTGTTCTGTTCTTATTTTTCTTTTTTAATTCTCTCTTTTCCTTTCATCTTCTTTACCAATTTCCCAAAGTTTGTGTGATATTCCATTGTCTTCTAGTCTTCTAATATCTTTCTGTTCTTATATTTCTGTTTTTTTCCCTAGCTCTTTCAAGTTTTTTCTCCTGAGGGTAAAATTACCACATTGACAGTTTGTTTACTGTACACAATTCTCTGGTTCATTTTAGATTTTATTATATAAAAACAAATATAGTTCATATAGCTACAGATAGCAAATTAACTGTTACTTCAGTTTATCATTTTACAGGTTGCCTTTGATGCTATAGTTATTGCTGATTGCACCATTTTAGCTAAAGTGGCATAAAACAGAACTAAAATTCCATCTTGGCCCAGAAAAAATGGCTATCATTAAGAAGTCAATCAATAACAAATGCTGGGACTGCAGAAATAGCTCAGTGGCCTAAGAGCTGCCTAGGCAAGCACAAAGACCTGGGGTTAATTCCCTGAACCATCTGCTATGCTGGCCCCATCCTAGGTGTGCTGAGCTGACCACCATGACCATGCATGATGGCACATGCCTATAATCCCAGCACTGAAGAGGCTGAAACAGGAGGATCACTATGAGTCTGAGTTGTGTAGTGAGATCATGTACTTAATACATAAAATTAAAAAACCATTTAAACAAACCCCTGGAGTGGCTGTGGAGAGATAAATGAACCATTTTCTACTGTTGGTGGGAGTGTAGATTGGTACAACCACTATGGAAATCATTATGAGATTCCTCAAAAAGCTAGAATTAGACATCCCATTCGACCTAGCTATTTCCCTCCTAGGTATTTTTCCAGAAGAACTGAAAACAGGCATGCACCACCACACCCAGCTTTTGGGAGGCTGTAAACAGGCAGATCACTATGAGTCTGATCTAGTAGTGAGACCCTGAATACCTTGTAGAACCTTACCTAAAAACAAACAAATAAACAAACAAATGGAAGGAACAACTGTGATGAGGGAAAGGTAAAAGAAAGAATGAAGAGAAAAAGAAATATATATAAATACACAGGATAGCTTAGATAATTGTATTTTTATTTCTGTTAGTCTATTGAAGAAAGCAGTTAATGCTTAAGTTTTCTCTCTTCTTTTCAATTTCTAAGTATTTTTGATCAATTTCACATGCTTATATCTAGTAATATGAACAACTAATTTAAAGACATAAATGCATAATACAACAATCACTGTTCAAGTCCTGTAATTTTATTTATTGAAATTATGTATCATTTCTATTTTTTTCCTATTTTTAAATTCCTTTAAAAAAAAAAAAAAAGATTATAGGCCAATGCCTAAAAACCAGCAGCTGGGCCAAGTAAGCAGAAACTTTTTATCCTCAATTAGTTGAAGGAGGATCTTGCAACACACTCAAAACCCAAAATTCAGCTGCACCTGTAAGACACCTCTGAAAGGCAGACATTTCCTAAAAGTTCTAAATATTATCAATAAAGTTTTTTTTATCCCAGGTAATTTATTTTCATCAATCAAGGAATAAAACAAAATAAAGTGAGAAGACACTTAAACAAGATGCAACCCAATTTCCAGCTCTCTACAGGTAAGGCAAGGGGGCAATAAGGTGGGCCAATCCAATAGCCACCCACCTACACTCTCTAAAGCGTTAACAGTGGAAGTCGCAAGGCAAATGGGTGATGCTCAGGGAAAAAATCAACTCAGAAATAATTCTTAGATAACTCCAGAGATGGTAACCATAATGCAAGACATCCTTAGTCCCGCCACAGCAGATGGTTAAAAATAGGGTAGACTTGGAAAGTGATAGAAACCATAAATATCCAACTTATGGAAGAAAAGCAAACTATGCAACAAATTTAAACAGATGTCCAGAAGATTAAAGATTCCATTGAGAATGAGCCACATTGAGAACAGAATCTCTGATATAGAAGACAGGCTTGTGGTTAACAATAATGAAAAGAAACATTTCTTAAAATGAGTAAGGATCATGAGATATAAATATAGCCCCTTTGCAGGTGATGCAAAGAAGAAAAACATAAGATCAGAGTCAATGAAAAAGTAGGAAATAGCACAAATGACATTAAAAAATCTATTCGCTGAAGGCATGGCAGAAAATTTCCCAGCAGGGAAAAAGAATTTGACATACAGTTAAGTGGAGCTTGAATTAGCCATGAGCAAATAATTTTACACCAAGCCATATTTTAGTCAAGAGTTTAGAAATTCAACACAAGAACAGAATATTAAAACTTAGAGGAAAAAAATTGCATATACAGAAGAACCCATCAGAATCCCAGAGCTCTTTTGAACCCAAACCTTCAAGTCAAGGAGTGAAATATTTCAAGCCCTAAAAGAAAACAACTTGTTACCAAGATTATTGTACCCCACAAAACTGTCTTTCAAAGTTTTTGAGAAATAGGATACATCCATGACAAAGAACAACTTTGAAATTTATGGAGAAATTCATAAACATCAAACTAGTATTCCAAAATATTGTGAAGGACATTCAAAAAAGAGCTAACATGAATTACAAATTCATGCATGCCAACATGATAAATCCAGCAAGCAAGGCAAAATGTTAAAAGGGAAAAAGAGAGCCAACAACATGAAAATAACATGAACAGGATAAGACAATACGTATCAGTTATCACCATATAATTGTAAAAGGTCTCAAGTGATCAGTCAAAAGAAGCAGAACGGCAGAAAGGATGCAGAAAGAAGATTCAATGATATGCTGCATACAAGAAACACATTTTTTTTTGTCTTTTTGAGACAGGGTCTTGCTATGCACTTTAGGCTGGCCTTGACCTCCCTTTACAAAAGCCCAGACTGGTTTCAAACTCGTACTGATCCTCCTGCCTTAGCCTCCCAAGTGCTGAGGTTACAGGCATGTGCTACCACGCCCGGCCTAAGAAACACATTTAATTCAAAAGAAAGTCATAGACTGAAAGTCAAAGAATGGAAAACAGTATTCCATACAACAGAAACCTAGAGAAAAGCAGGGGTAACTGCAGACAGAATGGATTTCAAGCCAAGATTGATTAAGAGAGACAAACAAGGCCATGATATTCTTATAAAGCAAACAATCCAGGAGGAAAACATAGTAATAATATATGTTTGTTTATATAGGACCCAGCTATGTAAAACATTGATAAGCAAGAAAAATCAAATAAACACTGATGTAATTGGGGAACTCTGTAGATTAGACAAAAAGTCAACAAAATATTAGAACTGCACCAAACTTTTGAATAAATGGGCTTGCAGATGCATTTAGAATGTTCCATTGCACAACACAAAAATACACTTTCTTTTCAGCTGTACACAGGATGGTCTCCAAAATAGATAACATAATAGCTCATAGAACATTCTTAAGCAAATGTAAAGGAATTGAAAGTATCACATGTATATTATCAGGCTATAGTGCAATGAAATTAGAGATCAATGGCAATAGAAACTGCAAGAACTTCATAAAAACACAGAAATTAACACCTCACTGAACAATCAGTGGTTCACAGATGAAATTAAAGAAATTGGGCAGTTTCTACAATTAAACAGCAGGTCTAGTAGAACATACCAGAATTTATGAGAGGCAATGAAAGCAGCCCTATGAAGGAAATTTATAACCAGTGAATTCCCAAATCTGGAAAATAGAACCAGCCCAAAATAAAAAAGCTTAATATTCAACTTGAAGCTTCTAGAAAGAGTAAGTCAAGGGCAGAAATCACAAAGATTGGAGCAGAAATCACATAATGGAGGCTATAAAAACAATATAAAGAATCGATCAATTGAAAAATTAAACAAAATTGAAAAACTCTTAGCTAACATTGTAGAAAAGGGAAAGAAAAGATTCAAACCATACAATTAGGAATGAAAATGATGAAGTCACTGACAGGAAAACTGTTGGGAAATGGCACCCTTGGATCCACACAAGACCACACTCCCGTTAGCTGGCACAAAAGGAGCAGTTTATTGATGGCAACTAGCATGTGCCAGGCTGTGTAGTGGACATGAACGGCAGTGATGGTTGGGGAGGCAGGGACTTTATACAGGCAGGAATGGGGTAAAGTGAGTCATAAAGTGTCCTTCCCTGGGCCAGGGTGTTCTGGGCATGTGGGAATGGGGAAGGCACAAAGTATAGAGTCCTTGAGGCAAGCTGAAAGAAGCTATACGTGTAAGCAGCCAGACACCAACAGTCAAGGTTAAATCTTTGCAGCACAGTTGTGGTTGGGGTATCCAGGAACATCGGAAGTCATGTGGGAGAAGGGCGCCCATGGTTGGGTGCCTTAACATGCACAACAGATCCTACATAAATACAAGACATTGGTCTGTGGAGATAGCTCAGTCTAAGCACCTGCCTAAGCAAACACAAGGACCCAGGTTTGACCCCTGGTACCACATGTTGTCCAGTCCCATTCTGGGCATGTTGAGCCAGTCACAGAGACTGGGTGTGGTGGCACATGCCTGTAATTCCAGTGCAGGAGGATCACTGTGAGTCTGAGCTATATGGTGAGCCCCTGTACAAAATACATTAAAAAAAATAAAAGTCATTGATACCTACTCTGAGAACTTGTATTCTAATAAGATGGAAAATGGAGGAGGATGCAGACAGATTCCTAGATACATATGAATTACCAAAACTGAACCAAGGAGATAAGAAAATTCTAAATAAACCAATATTAGTGAATGAAATTGAAGATGTACTTACAACCCTACCAACAAACAAAAGCCCAGGCCCTGATGGCTTTACTGCTGTCTCCTGCAAGAAATTATAGATGACCTAAGGTCACTATTTTTCAAACTCTTTAGTGAAATTGAAAGGGAAGCAGTACTTCTGAAATCATTTCTGTAATCTGAAGGTTACAACAGATACTATGAAAAGAAAATGAATCTGTTCAAAAGGAAGAAATTAGTGAGTTGAGGAGAAGGAAAGGAGAGGGGGTGAGGAAAAAAGATATATCTATGTATGTGTGCAGGATGATTTTTATAATGGTAGTTGGATTTTTCCTGGTCTATGGAAAGGAGCAGTTGATGCTTAATTTGTTTTATTTCCTTTTTTATTCTTTTACCTTTTTCTCTTAATTTCTTTCTTTTTCCTTTTTTCCAGTTTAGCAGGCATATATCTGGTAATAGGAACAACTAATTTGAAGACAACACTATGCAATACAATAAACACTGTGAAATTCATATTGTTTTGCTTAGTGGAATTTTGTATCATTTGTAGCTTTTCTTTTTTAATACTATTTTTATTCTCTTTAAAAAAATAAATAAGAACAATCATTTCTGGAAACATTGCCATGATAGCAAAACCAGATAAGGACCCAACCTAAAAAAAGAGCACCACAGGCTAATCTTCCCTAATGAGCACAGATGTGAAAATTCTCAATAAAATAGTCAAACAGAATGCATGAAATCAGCATGAAAATTATACATCATGGTCAAGTAGAATTCATCCCTAGGATAGAGAGATTGCTCAACATATGCAAATCAATAAATGTAATACATCATATCAACACAGCTAAGGAGAAAAACTATATGATTATCTCAATAGATGCAGAAAAACTTTCGACAAAGTCCAGCACTAATTAATGATAAAACCCTGTAAAAATGGGAATACATTGTCTTTATTTTTATCTTATAAAAGCCATCCATCACAAACCAGCAGTCAATGTTATACCAAATGAAGAAAAGTGAAATCTTTCACTTTAAAATTAAGAATAAGACAAGGATGTTCAGTATCACCACTCCTAGTTAATATACTTCTGAAACATTAGTTAGAGCAATTAGATGAGAAAAATGAGACTAAAGATAGAAAAGGAAGAAGGTAGATTATCATTTTTTGTGGACAACATATTCTACACAGAAGACCCCAAAAATTCCATCAAAAGAGTTCTAGATTTAATTATCAAGTTCAGTAGCGTGGCAGGATAGAAAGTCAATAATCAACAATCGAAAGCATTTCGGCAGGTATGCAGGCAGCAGAACACAACCCTGCCCCCAGGGTGTGTTGAGATAGTGACTGAGACTGGGTGTGGTGGTGCACACCTGTAATCCCAGCGCCTGGGAGGGTGAAAACAAGAGGATCACTATAAGTCTGATCTGTGTAGCGACACCCTATAGACCCTGCACTAAATACAAAATTAATAATAATAATAATAATAATAATAATAAGTAAATAAGCATTACTGTGCATAAGTAACAAGGTTATTGAGAGAGAAATTAGGGAAACAAATCATCCGAAAAGGAGGGAAATACATAGGAATCAATGTAATGAGAGCAAAAGGCTTCTACACTGAAGACTACTGTGAAAAAGGAGGTTGAAAAGGGGAATAATGGAAAGATATCCCTTCCTCTCCAGTAGGAAGAAGCAATATAGTGAAAACAGCCATACTCTCAAAATAGTTTATGGATTTAATGCAATTCCAAGAAAAATTCCAACAGCATATCTCAGAATTAGAGAAAACAATTCTAAAATTAGTTTGGAACCAGCAGAGGCATAGCATAGCAAAGACAATGCTGGACAACAGAGACAAGGCAGGGGTTCTCACAATCTCAGACTTGAAATAATACTACAAATCTACTATGATAAAACAGCATGAGGGCTGGGTGTGGTTGTACACACCTGTAAACTCAGCACTTGTGAGGCTGAGGCAGGAGGATATATGTGAGTATGAGACCAGCCAGGGCTACAAAAGTGAGCTCAAGGCCGGCCGGAGCCACATAGTGAGACCCTGTTTCAAAAGAGACTAAATAAATAAATAAATAAATAAACAAACAAATAAGGCATGGCACTTTCACCAAAGACCTGAGGATCAGTGTAACTGATTAGAAGGTACAGGAAAAAGTCCAGACATATTCAGTACCTTATCAAAGGAGCCAAACACCTTCAGTGGAAGAAAGGTAGCCTCATTAATGAAGGGTGCTGAAAAACCTGGCTTTCCACATGCGAAAGACTAAAAACAGACCCATATATTTCACCACACACTAAACTGAATTCAAAATGGATTTGAAGATCTAAATATTAAAAGAAACATTGGGATGGGGTGAAAGGTCAGCAGTGGAACTCTTGAAGACATCCGTAGAGGCAAAGCCTGTATGAACAATGCCGGAGTGGCACAGGAACTTTACAAAAAACAGTGGGGATCTTATCCTATTAAGAAGTTCTGCACAGCAGATTGTGATAAAATTAATAAATTGAAACTACCAGCAGACTGAAGAGAAAATTCCCAGACTGTGGTAACTTTTTTTTTTTTGCCAGCTGTTCCTCAGATAAAAGACTAATATCTAGAATATATCGAGGGCCCCCTAAAATCACCTTTTCCAGATTTAAAGACCTAATCCAGGGGCCCGGCAGGATGGCTCAGTGATCTAAAGCATCTGCTTAGGAAAGCTTGGGCAGCTGCAGGGACTGCGGTTCAATCCCTGGCACCACATGCTGCGCCAGCCCAGCTCTCAGGGCAGGCTGAGCCGGCCATAAAACCAAACAAACAAAAGTTCTGAAACAAGAAAAATAAAATAATAAAAAAATTTTAAAAAAGACCTAATCCAAACATGGACACTGAAATGAAGAAATGAATAGATTCCTCAGATGAAGAAGTACAAATAATAAATATATGAAAAAATGTTCAGTATCACTGGTCATTTGAAAGGTGCAAATTAAAAAACTGAGATTCTATTTTACTCTAAGAAATAAATTTTATTCCCTGACCCAGCAAACCAAGAAATTTCTCTATAATTTTGAATGTGTGGGTTTTGGGCCATTGTCCTAGCTATGTCTGTACTCATGCTGGTAGATACAGGTGGATAAAGAATGAGGTCAGACCCAGATAGGTGGGGCTTGTATGCATCCCTGGTAGTAGGGGGAGGGGGGCAGTCCAATGCCTTGACTTTCAAGTCCAGAATGACTCTGGCTGTGCCTGGCCTTTGACTGTGGGAGTGGGCCTGTGTCCTTTAGCTCAGTCTCCTCAGGGTCTCTTTCAACCCTGGCTGTAGCTCCCTGATCATGGCTGTCTCCTGTTGCCATCTCCCACTAGTCCCTGTTGGAACAAAACACTGGAGCCCTGAAGTGACGCATCGTGTGCTGCTGTGAGTCTGATTCAAACAGTCCTCCCCTCCTCAGCTTGATGCTGACTTGACATTCCCTCTAGGGATAAAAGAGTCACTCTCCTGACATAGCCTGTTGAAGGACTCGTGTAGGAGCAGAATGACACATGTTCACTGCAACTCAAGCACCTGCCAGTGCATTCCACCACTGTGTTTCTCCTTGAAGTCTCTGCAGTCTCCAGCTTTCTCTTTGACTTTTTAGTCTCTTCTTCCTATCAGGTGGGAGTGGAGAGAGAGTGCAGGTTGTCTCTTTCCTTCTCAGTGCTGTGTTTTGCCTCTTCAATTTCCTGAATGTTTTAGTTTTTCTGTCAGATGCTTCCTCGGTCCTGGGGACCTACTTCTCTCTTTTTTCTTCCCCAAGTTGTTTCCCAGTGTCTCCATTCTGAATCTTATAGTGGCTGAATTATTACTTTCAATACCACCATTTTCTCAGGAGCCAATAAGTATGTGTTTAAGCTTTTAAAATGTACATAAACTTTGCCCCAGTATTTTACCTTTAAGATTTTTCTATAGGAAATTATAAAAAATGTCTTCAAAGATTAAATAAAAGTGTTTATTCCAGGGAATATGAACATTTACAAAAATCAGAGAAGAGGAATAATGAATAATATAGTATTGGCTAATGAGATCATGATACAATCTTTTAGGTATTTTTATTTTTATATTTATTTATTTTTATTTTAGGGAAGGGCCTACAGGGTGTTCAGGGTCTCGTTACTAAATCAGACTGGTAGTGATCTGCCTGTTTACAGCCTCCCAAGAGCTGGGATTACAGGCCTGTGCCACCATGCCCAGACTCCACTGCCATCTCAGTGTGCTCTGAGGGTGGGGCCAGCACTTCAGGCCTGGGGATTGAACCCCTGGCCCCTGCACCTGCTTGCAGGTAGCTATTTTTTAAAGTGTCATTCTAGGAGAATATTTAAGAATAAAATCCTTGGAGACTGTGCTACCTGGATAAAGCAGATTACAAACTGTTGTGCTGCAGTACTCAGATTCCATTCTGTTAAAGAAAAAATAAAATCAGTGAGTGAAAACAAGAGCCCTTACCCATCCTGTACCTTGGTCAAACAGCATAGTTATTCTAAATTAAGACCCTTCTTCTATAAATGATGATTTAGTTACATTTCCTGTAAAGATAAAATTGATAATATTTAGGGAAGGTATTTTTGTAACTTTCCACAAATTAAAGGCAGTAAGAGATGGTGGAGAAAGAAGAGAATGAAACAAAATCAGAAACTCTGTGGGAGGCATGAGGTTTTCATTTGTGTTTGTGTTTTGTCAGGTTGGGGTAAAATATGAACGTAAAAGCTTTGAAAGACGTTTAGGTGATTACAAGCAGTAAACACTACCTCTTCAGCACAGCTGCTAGGCTGCCTCTCTCTGTTCCCTCTAGTCCTGTCCCTGTTACCTCCTCCTGGGGCTCCTCTAATCCAGATTTGCCTCATTTTCCCAGGCTTTGACATTTACAGTTTCTTTGGCCAGCAGGATTCTCCCCCATTCCTTTTCCTGGATAATACATGCTCACTGAACTGTGTTCAAATGTTGCAAGGAGGCTGTGACAGGGGGATCACAAATGTGAGTCCACCCTGGGAACTTAGCAGCTAGAGAGCCTGTCTATATATTTATATCTATATCTACATCTATATCTACATCTATAGCTAATCTGTCTATCTATCCATCTATCTATCCATCTATCCATCCATCCATCCATCCATCCATCCATCCATCCATCCATCTATCTATCTATCTATCCAGAGGATGCAGCTCAGTGTGAAAGCCCTATGTCAAATCTCCAGTATAAAAACAAATGAACAAACTTACTCAGCCTATATTGCTATGATGGCATAGCATCCTTTGGTTCACCTTTACAGCTTTTTATCATAGCTGAAACTTGCAAATCCTGCAACATGCTACACAGCTGGCTTCCAGCGTTGATTCTAAACATTACCTGTGGTCTTTCCTGGGCTGCACATAGTGCCTTAGTGCTGTCTTCCAAATGTTTGTGTTCTCCCAAACCCATCTGCTGAAAGGTAACTACAGTGTGAGTGTATCTCATGGTGCGTCATCTAGGATTTAGCTGGCTCAAGAGAACAGAGCTACATCATCAGGAGTGAAGCCCTTATCTGTGTACCTTGGAGCACTTTTTCGCCTCTCCACCTTGTAGGGATGTAGTGAAAGACAGCTGTCTCTGAACCTGGAAGCAGACCCTCTCTAGTCCCTGAATCCATCAACGGCTTGATTGTAGACCTCCCAGGCCCTGGAACTGTAAGAAGAACCATTCTGCTGTTTATAAGCCACCACTACATGGCAATTTGTTATTGCAGCAGGACACATGCAGCAAGACACATACAGAGTAAGGACTTTATTATCATGTGAACAATGTATTATACAGTCTTCTATAACCTGGAAAGCTACAGATTCTCTAAAGTAGCTCTGGTATACATATGAATTCTCTGAGTAAATATAAAACATACTCTTGTCCAAGTTCCTACCCTACTGGGAGGATTATGTTTAATCGATTTAATTGGTATGGTGAGAGTTGGAGTACAAGTCCCATCTGAATATTCCCAGGTGATTCTAACAGGCAGGTACAGGTGAAAACCACTGCTGAGAATTGGAGACCTGTTCCTGAGCAGATGCACATCGGCTGGTTGGTGGGGCTGTGTGCAAAGAAGCCTGAGCCTTGGACCCCACCTATGCAGATGACATGGGAAAATGTTGTGAGGGCCCTGATATAGCCCAGGCCCCAGGGCCATGCTGGGGAGAGCTTTGTTTTAATAGAATCAACACCTGACAGATTAAAATTTGAAGTTGGAGACTGTTTACATCCTTCCTACTGTTTTGCTGATGCTCCCATTTGGTGAAAGGGTGCTGCCCCTTCTCAGGGGCCATGAGGAGGCCCTATTAACACTTGTTACACTAAACAGAAGCACACCAGGACCCAGGAAGAGGCACACATGAGGTTGGCTGCTCATTTTCATTCCATTAGACTGTTTCTAAATAATGTCATTAGATTCAGAGTCCATTTATCTGTACCATATGGATTTTCCCAATATATAAACCATTTCCAGGCTGAACTATCTCTCAGTGAAAGCTATTTCCTGTTTCAGATGTTGTTTCTATCTCAATCCATCACAGCTTGAAAATGGGGTAATGGAAGAGCCTGAGAAGCTGTGTGGGGTCATCTTTGCCCTTGATTCTCAGTGCGATCCTGGTGCCCACAACTACCACATCTCCTGGGGGGTGGATGATGGGCACATTGTAGGTAGGCCTCACCCCTGACTTGCTGGCTCAGAATCTATATTTTCACACAGATCTATGTTCATATTTAAAATTAATAAATACTTGTCTGAAATTCAGTATCACTGGGATCACCTGAAGAATTTTTTTTTTAAACTAATAATGCTGTTTTGGTGAGTACTTTCACAGTTTACAGAAGGTCCGGGGCTCCATCTTCAACACAGAAAACAAGGCTTAACACCTAACCTGCATCTTGTTTTGTTGATAAGAGGTATGGCATTAGCAAGAAGAAATTTAAATTCTAATGAAACATTCTTTAAATTGTAATGCAAGAAGAATGATATCCACTTTTTCTGCTGAGCCCAGAAAGCTAAGGGTTAGTCCAAAGGCACACAGTCAAGAACCAAGCTTGAAAGAAGGTGGTAAGGAAGTATCTTCACTGCACAGTGCAGAAACAGTGAGTGTTAAATTTTGTGGTATTTTATTAGACCTTGTAGCAGGCTGAGCGCCGTCCTCTGAAAAGATCGTTCTGCATCTTATCCTGCTGGCATATGTTAATGTGATCTTATTTGGAAAAAATGTCTTTGCCAATGCACCTCAAGGTGAGACCATTCTGGATTTAAGATGGGCCCCATGTCTGCGGACTGGTTTTCCTGTAAGAAGAGGAGAGGACATCATACAGAGAAGTAACATGAAGCAGAGATTGGCATAATACATCTAAAAGCCACAAAATGTCAGGAATTGCTAGAAATCACGTGAACAAAAGAGAAAATCTCAGCAGCTTCTTCCCCAGGGTCTGATTTCAGACTTCTGGTCTCCTGAACTGTTGAAAAGAGTAACTTTCTGTTGTTTATAATCAGCCGGTTTGGACTAATTTGTTAAATTAGCAAAAAGAAATCTCATTAAGTATGCCAACTCATCTGCCAGCAAATGAGGGTTCCAAAACATCACATCACATCCATGAACAAGTGGCCTGTGCCCAGCCTGGCATCCCGGAGAAGAACACTTCTTGCTCTGAAAGCCTTCCAGTGCTGCCCATGGAAAGTGAAGCTAATAAAGCTCACAGTATATCACTTGTGTAAGCATATCCATAAACCTTGAACATTTTGTTTTCACAATTTCATATTCCAGCTTCCTCTTTATTTTTTAAATTAATTTTAATGAAAAAAATAGCAATGAGACAGTCTCACAATGTTAGTAGGACAGCTCCAATAATTAATACATTACATACAAGACTTGTTATCTTGTATAAATACTATTAGTACAAATATTTGTTCTCACTAAACTAAGAGAAAGTGGCTATACATAGTTCAATAGTCCATAATAGTAGTGGGTTATCGAACAAATGGCAATGTTAGAAGCTGTTGACTTGAGTCTTTTATAGCTCAGTATATTAATATGGCTTTACTTTTTATACCTCATGGTCAGACTTTTCTGTTGGATGGTTAAGACCAAGGTGAAGCAAACTTATCTAACAAAAAATATAACTTTCATGTCTGACAAGGACATTCAAGTCCTCTCAGGATTTATCCTGAAACTATGCACAGATGATAGTAGATCTTTTGACAGTGTCCACCCTCTGCATGAGTCATGGCCATTGCTTGACCAATTTGTTCTCTGTGAAAGCCTGAGAGAATGTTTTATCGCTAGGTGACTCTCCTTAGGTACACTATACATCATTGATGACTTTCCCCTGTGGCTCCATAATCTTATACAAAAAATTTGGGATACCTCTGAGTTATACAATGTTACAATATAGGTTCTCTTCTGTACTGAGTCCTCACTGACCTTGAAGGGCTGGGGCCCAAATACTGGTTATCCTTGTAGCCTTTCTTTTTCTCTAATATTTTGGTCTGCCAACTTAAGTTGTTAACCCTCTAGAAGAGAAGCTTAATAATATTATTCCTTAGACACTTGAGCTTAACCACACTATCTTTCTGAATATCAAATGCCTAAGACATAATATGGAGCATGTATTTTCCATAAATCATTGATATTCTAAATTTTAAATCTCAATTGAATGTGAAAAAAATAATTGCACAGTTTTACACATAATTTAGGAGTTTAGTCATATGCTAAATTGTAGTGAAATAATCCTATAACTTTTTTTTCTTGTCTCTTATTCTTTTATTATTGTCATTGCCATGACTGGAACTTCCCATCCAGACACCAGGCCTGGCTTGTATAAGAACTATTGACAGCTTGCCACAACCATAACTTCCCCATCCAGACTCCTCTTTTTTTTTCTTTTTTTTGAGACAGGGTCTTGCTATGCAGTTGAGGCTGGCCTTGAGCTCACTTTTGTAGCCCAGGCTGGTCTCGAACTTGCACCAATCCCCCTGCCTCAGCCTCCCAAGTGCTGGGATTACAGGCATGAGCCACCACACCTGGCTCAGACTCCTCTTTCTTTAGAGCTGATTCTTCTTGAAATTTTATAAACTTTAAAAATCACAAAAGGGGGCCCAGCAGGATGGCTCAGTGGTCTAAAGCGCCTGCTTAGGCGGCTTCAGGGACCACGGTTTGATCCCCGGCACCACATGCTGCGCTAGCCCTGCCGTCAGGGCAGGCTGAGCCGGCCATAGAAATAAATAAACAAAAGTAAAAAATAAATAAAAATAAAAATCACAAAAGATGAATCAACAGTTTCCTTGAGGATAAACTTTTAAATACTTAGCTGTTTTAATGTTCTGTGACAGTGCTGAAAGAAACGACGAGAAGACTCGATGAAGTTAGCTCAGAGGACTCACCGAGATTCCCTCCCCAGTGAGCAAAGAACCTCCGAAACAATTCAGCTTTATTCAGGATAGTCACCGTGGTCTCGTGCACAATCACCTCAGCAAAGGAGAACCATGTGCTGAGGCACTAATGTGACCACGGTCTCATTAAAGTAAAGGAGGGCCACGTGCTTAGTCAGGAACACAACCAAGGCCTCCATCAGCTTCCATCCTAGGGTTCACTCAGGGGTCAACCAATAGCATTTCAAGGAAAACAGAAAGCAACAAATAGAGAACCCACAGGTGAAGCTGCCCTACCACAGCTGCTTCTGGGCCCCTTCCATCACACTCTGCCTTTTGAAATGCCTATCAAGCTACATCTCACTGTTCTTAATTTTTTGAAAAAATCAGGGAGAGGACTACAGATTATCAATTCATAACTTGTGGATGGACCTGTCCTCACCACTAATCAGTACAAAGATCACATATCACGATGCTTTCACTAGACCCTAGGATACCACTAAGGTTTTCAATATCTGTAACAGCAGTGTCAAACAATTCTGACAGTCTCACAAAAACATCATCAGCTTCTAGTTGATGAAACAAGATTTCAACAGCAATATACTGCAGATTAATATTTCATTATAACAACATTCTGTCCCAATTTTTCATCTTTCGAGTCCACGTATCCTTAAAGAATCCATAGTTGTTCTGATTTCTTACAATAAACAGTTTGTATGCTCTGGTTTAACACCACTCCATCTGCAACAGCCATGGTGGTGATGGTCGCCACTCCCAAGAGCATGGCTACCATGCGTTGACTTTTGTTCTTTTTCTTCGACATCTCCAGCAAACTTTGGAACTACACTATGGAAGAGAAGTCCTGTCGCAGATGATACAGCTGTATCAGAAGTCAGATGTTGGGCCCGGCGGGATGGCTCAGTGGTCTAAAGCGCCTGCTTGGGAAAGCTTGGGCGGCTTGAGGGACCGCGGTTCGATCCCCGGCACCACATGCTGCGCCAGCCCTGCCTTCTGGGCGGGCTAAGCCGGCCATAAAAATGAGTGAATAAACAAAGGTTCTGAAACAAGAAAAAAAAAAAAAAAAAAAAAAAAAAAAAAAAAAAAAAAAAAAAAAAAAAAAAAAAAAAAAAAAAAATTCTTAAAAAAAAAAAAAAGAAAGAAGTCAGATGCTGATACTTGTCCTACTATAGATGTTATCCCCAGAAAATTCAAAGCTAATAGAAGATTTTTAGACATACATCCAAAAAGCAACTGTGATATGTAATGGTATGGTTAGAAGAGTTTCTTATAAATAACAGGTGAAGGAGGTGAACACATGCCTGAGTAGAACGAGTTGTTCCCCTTAAATGAAGTATTTTCATCTCAATTTCTTTCCTTCTGCCATCTGGGCAGAGCCATAAAACTCCAATCTGACACTTTCATTGGAAGTATTAACTAACCCCTGGGCTACCTCTCCTCTGCAGATTTTCCAATGTACCCTAATATAAGCAACATTGGTATTCTGGTAGGATGGCAGATCTGGCAGTGGAAACATTCTACTAGCATCTATACCTGTAAAGTCCTTTCCTTGGAGAAGAAAAAGTTCTTTTTTCTTCCTTTACGTCGGTGTTATTTATTAGACTTTATCCATTATTGAACTCTCCTACTGAGTGGTAGATTTGAAGTATAAATCCAGTAACTGAAATTACCTTCAATACTCACCAGAAATGACAATAAAGCCATCATAGTGATGCAGGAGGAAAAACCCGATCTCTGGTGGATGATCTCCAAATGATTTTTTCCTTCTGGATCCCTTCAGGTGATGCTTAATCCTGGATGTCAATCTTTTAAGAAGTCAGCATTTGTTTGCCCTTTGGTGCTTAGGTTTGGCCCACACTGGGAGCATATGTCCCTCCCGCAGCTGCTAGATCTCTTGCCTTTGTGTTATCTCTTTTGAGGGCCCAGCCCTGTCTGACTGCCTATACTATTACTAACTTGGCTGTCTGAAACATTCCCTCCTTTGAAGAAGCAACCCTAACTGCCATGAGGGAAATATGGACAATGACTGCTCTGGCTTTTTCAGGCTGAAAAGGGTCGTAGTTTGAGAATCAATAGTCAGAGATACTGTTCAGAGGTTCTACCTAAAGGCCTTCAAGAGACACCAGACATTTTTATCTTGGGTAGGCAGAATAGCCTACACCTTTTTATTTATAGGATCTGCCAGTTGATTATAAGTTCCTCTAGCTTTTAATATGTTCATCTCTAAACTTTGAGAACTCATGAAAACCAGAATACCCTATTTCTTCTATTTTTAGTTATCTTTGTAAGAGAACAGTGACATCAGCAAGCTAATTTAGTTTGTATGTTTTATTCTAAATTTTGAGGTATAACTGGAAAGAAAGTCAAGAGTTAGAGAAAAACAAAGAGACCTGTGCCAATGTCCAGCAATAGGCTGGTTTTCTTTTGGTCATGATTTCTTAGGGCTCCTCTGGGGAGATGATAGACTGTCCAGTCAGAGGGAGCAGGTAGGCCCAGTGCCATTTAGTCCTATTGGACCTTCTGGGAAGCTGAGTCTGAGCTCTGGGGCCTTCACCTCAGAGTGCAGTCTCACTTCTAGTAGCTGCTTTGGCAGTTAGGGCATGGCCTGTGGGCCTCTTGAGACAATCCCTCTTATTCTGGTCTAGCTTCTGACAGCTATAGCAGGTGAACTTTATCATCATTGAGGTCTTCTTGGAGCCAAGAGAATCAGACCTTTGGATTTGAAACTACAATAAGGCAGCTAGTTTTTATCTCTTTTGTTTTCTCTCCCTTGTTTTCTCCCAGTCCTAATTCTAGGGAATTTATCTCTTAGTAACCTATAAAGCATCAAGTAAGTTTTTTCATTGTCAATCAGATTTTGTATCAATTTTTACGCTTACTCATTTTCTGGGTTTTATTTGTTGAGCTGGTACCCAGGCTTGGGTTATTGCACTCCTAAGCCCAACAGCTGAAACCAGTTGCTCACACTCACATGGAGGAGATGAAGGATTAGTTGGGGGAGGAGGCAGAGGTTGAACCTCAGCAAGCATGGAGGGTGAACTTGAAACCTCCAGTCGCTCCACCAATCTGGTTATCGACTGTGTCAAATGTTCCATATGATGAAAAAAACTTTCGGGTACTACATGCCTCTTTCTCCAACTCATTTTCCCGAGTTTTCAAAAAGTCCTCAGGATCAGAGGACAGAGACCGAGGGGCCGGAAAAGCCCGCTTTACTTTCGAATTTTTCATTTTGGACTCTCCATCCTGCAAGGACAAATCATCAGATGTGGTGCTGCCTTCATACTCCTTAATGTGCTCATCAATTGAACCCCTCATAAGACTGCTTTCCTGAGTCCGAGAAATCGGCTGCAGATTTGCTTCCTCAGAGACAGAGTGCAGGCTCCAAAGCCAAGGAGATAAGGCTGCACAAAGACCACATGCTTAAAAGGATGGGTTCTCCTCACTGATGTGCTCTTTGCAGAGCTTTTTCGACCTGCTTCCATACTTTTAAGTCTAGAGCAGCTTTTCCTTTAGGGTGAAACCATAAACAGTATCTTTTTATAAGGAAAAATAATTCTTCAAAACTTTTTGGTTTCACTTTTACCCCCGCTCCTGAGTTATGTCTCTATGGACATACTCTTTTTCTGTCGAAGCGGAATTGCTCTAAGCTGTTGCCGGTGGTCTCTCCTACTCTGGGCGTACATTTCCCATCCAGTCAGGCCTCTCTTAACCCCTGGTTGTCTTCCGTGCCCCGCGCTGTGCGCCATTTGTTCTAATGTTTTATGCGGGAGTCGAAAGAAGCGACAAGAAGACCAGATGAAGTTAGCTCAGAGGACTCACCGAGATTCCCTCCCCAGTGAGCAAAGAACCTCCGAAACAATTCAGCTTTATTCAGGATAGTCAGTGTGGTCTTGTGCACAATCACCTCAGCAAAGGAGAACCATGTGCTGAGGCACTAATGTGACCACGGTCTCATTAAAGTAAAGGAGGGCCACGTGCTTAGTCAGGAACACAACCAAGGCCTCCATCAGCTTCCATCCTAGGGTTCACTCAGGGGTCAACCAATAGCATTTCAAGAAAAGGAGAAAGCAACAAATAGAGAACCCACAGGTGAAGGTGCCCTACCACAGCTGCTTCTAGGCCCCTTCTATCACACTCCGCCTTTCGACATGTCCATCAGGCTACACTGAGCTGGATAACCAAAGCACTATGCCACTCAGCCTCCCTCAATCTCACTTTCCAACTTGCCATCTATCTATTATCTTGAGGATGTAGCACCATAATATAGCTCTCACCAGCATACATAAGGCTGTGGGTTCAATTGCTAGATTCCTCTCCAAATAACAAACTCATGTCTTCCACATTGTCTGCCACAGACCTGCCCACTTCTCAGACAGATCTCTGTGCTCCCTGCACACTCTGTAGTCTTGCACCTTACAAACTACAGCTTATGACATTTTGCTGCTTCTCCACTTATTTTTTTTTTCTGAAAGACCCAGTGAAAGCCCATTTATGCTTGAATAACATTCCTTGACTTTCCTAGACAATCGAGATCAGTTTTTTCTACAGAGCTGTGCACTTAAGGTTGCCTGGCCTTTCTACATATTCTTCTCCCTCATAATTGGCCAATCTCTTTCTCTGACTTCCAACACTTGAGAAAAGAAAAAAAGCCAAAGAATAACTTCCTAGGCACTCCTCATATAGGGAAGACTGTCAAGTTCTTATTTGCTCCTTTTATTCTCTGGGTGAAGTTTAGATCCAGGTCTGCTGCGAAGCCTCAGTATCTGTTGGAACATCCTAGGACTAGCAAAAAGGTGGGACCTGGGCATCCTAAATGGGAACTGATGAGATCTGTTTCTATCCTGCAGATAAGATGAGAGATAGGTGGGGCTTTGCAACACTCAACACTGCCTCCAAAACAAACTGAGGACATCTAGATCCTATAATGGGCATCTCTGAGAGACTTCAAAGGGAATGAAGACCTAGTTGGCATTCAGAAGATATTAGTCAGCACTTTGTATTTTGTAGGACAAAGTAATCCATTGTTGGCCACATCATGTTACTTGCTGTTATGGTTTATGTCTAGTTGTCCCCACAAAGCCTCATGGAGTCATTGGGCGGGGACTTCTAGAGTTTGAGACTTGATCCGTGATCCCTGGGATTATAGGTTTTAGTACTGATGGGATTATGGGTGGAAGTACTTCTGGGATTATGGGTGTAGCCTAGGGCGGGAGCTAAGGCGGAGAGCCTGAATGTAATATAAAGAGAGACAGAGAGACAGACTGGAGCTCTAGCTGTTGCTGTTGCTCTGCTGCCGTGTTGGTTGGCTACCTCTGCCACCATTTTGT
>PVJA010022145.1:0-34660 GCA_004027025.1 Myocastor coypus
AAATAAATAAATAAAGAGTGGTTCCTTTTCTGGGAATTGAAGATGTACTTAAAATTCTCAGTGCACTGCACCTCAGATCTGCTTGTGAGACATGAAAGAACTGTAAGGGGATCAAAGGGCTTCATCTTCTGAACAACAAGCAGAAACGCAGTTCCCGGTCACGTCCACTTCTCTAAAAGTTATGTTGGAAGAACTATGAAAATAGGGACTTCCTTTCCAAAGAAGGAAGTACTCTGCTCTTGTTTAGTAATTCTGGGCCAAGGCTCTTGTAAGATGCAAGTGTGTCAGGTGTGTCAATACCACTCAGTTCCTCCTGAGACCTCCCTCCCAGCTATTCCACAAAAATTCTGATAAGGAGTTTAGCAAGTACGCCTGCAAGAGAGGAAAATATCTCTAAACTGGAACATTTCATCCAGACAATCTGGTTTACAGATCAGTTGCCTCTATGTAAAACTAATCATTTAATCTTTTTTTTAAAAGGTGTTAATTAAAAAAATCTTCAAACTGACCTTTACTACATGATCATGACGTTGCAGTTGGAAGCAATAGACAAGGACAAAATACTCTTGAGAATCTTTGGATAGAAAAACAATACTAGTGGGACGTGGCAGTGCTACCATCCCTGGTGCTACCACTATTATTGTAGACCCTCCTTTTTGTTTGTTTTTAACCTGGCTGTGCTTAGGGGTGATATCTTTTTGTTGTTGTTTATTTTGTTTTTTCCAGTACCAGAGACTGAACTCAGGACCCTGCACTTGCCAGGCAACTGTTTATTCTACTGAGCTATCTCCCTGGCCCCAAGAGGTGGCATCTTGCTGCAGCCCTTACATTGGCAGAAAGGGCAAACAAACTGCCTTGGGATCTCTCTCTCTGCCTTTTGGATTAGTACGCTTTTGCAGTGCATATAATTACATTCATCATGGGAAGCTAGTTATGTACACAGGATATTCTGATTCTGTATACTCTCTTTACCTTTTCAACAGAGCTAATTTACAGATTTTTTTTAAGGCATTTTGGGTGGGATGGGCCTAGGGGAAAAAAAAAAAAAAGCCTGAAGGGCCTAAACGAGCCAGGGAAGTACAAATCTGGAGCACAGATGAATAAGATAACCTTGAGCAACTTTGTTTCTGGCATGAAGATGCAGTCTTCTTAAAAGTACAGGTTTTAGGGGGCTAGGGAGATAGCTCCACTGGCACAAATGCTTGCCTGGCAAATGTAAGATCATGAGTTCAAACCCTGGTCCTGCAAAAAAAGGGGAAAAAAAAGTACAGGTTTTTTTAGTTGTTTTGTTTTTTGTGGGGGGAGGGTGGGGGTTTACCAGGAATCAAACTCAGGACCTCACACTTGCCAGGCAGGCACTGCGCAGCTGAGCTGTATCCCTGGCCCCAAAGGTATAGTTTTAAGTTTTATTTTCCTTGTCTTCTTTCTACCTGTCTTTATTTTTTCTATCCTGCCTCAGAGTCTAGGTTTAATGGCATGCAGCTAAGATTTTTACCTGTGAGGATGTGTATGTGCTTGTCTGGTGTACACTTCTCTCTGGCGTGGCTTAAGTTTTCTCATTTATATTCAGTATGTTCTGCATAGCATGGAATTAGATACTCTACACTTTGTCTCTGCTGTAGTCAGCCTTTTTTGTTTGTTTCTGTTGTTTTGTGCTGGAGATTAAATCCAGAGGCACTCTACCATTGAGCTATATTCCCAGTGCTTAAGACAGGGTCTCGGGGCCTGGCAGGATGGCTCAGTGGTCTAAAGCGCCTGCTTGGGAAAGCTTGGGCGGCTTCAGGGACCTCGGTTCGATCCCCGGTGCCACATGCTGTGCCAGCATTTCCCTCGGGGTGGGCTGAGCCAGCCATAAAAATGAGTGAATAAACAAAGGTTCTGAAACAAGAAAAAAAAATTTAAAAAAAAAAAAAAGACAGGGTCTCACTAAATTGCCCTGACTGGCCTCAAACTTGACATTCTCTTATGTCAGCCCCCTGAGTAGCTGCGATTATAGGATACCAGCATGCCTGCCTCCAAAAAAATATTTTTTTTCAAAAAAATTTTTTCTTTTTTTTTTTTTTTTTTGTCTTTTTGAAACAGGGTCTCACTATGCAGTTCAGGCTGGCCTGAGCTCACTTTTGTAGCCCAGGCTGGTCTCGAACTTGCACCGATCCTCCTGCCTCAGCCTCCCAAGTGCTGGGATTACAGGTGTGCGCCACCACGCCCAGCAAAAAAATATTTTTAAGAGCTGAAAGTATAACTCAGTGGTAAAGAACTTGCCTAGAATGTGCAAAGTCTTGGTTTCCACCACCAGTACCATGGGAAGGGGAGGAGTTTTATTGAAAGGAGTAAATACAGAGTTCTGCTATAATCTCTGCTGTCACTTCTAAAGTGAAATCAATGAAAAAAGAAACACAGGTTGATTTTTTTTTCTCATAATTTTCTTTTGGGTTGGCTTTTTTTTTTTTTTTTGACCTATGTTGTTTAGCCTGGACTTGACCTCACAGCAGTACTCCTACCTCAGCCTCGTGAGTTCTGGGTTTTCTCCAGCATGTACCACCACACCTAGCTTCCTTGGCTTATTTTCTAAATGTCCTAGGCATTTGGTTGTTGAGCACAATGCTATTCTCATTCTGGGTGACGCTAGAGCCAATTCATCACGTACCACAAGACACACAACACTTTTCTTCTTGCACTTCTCCATCCCAAACTACATCCTCATTCTGCATCTGAAAGTCAGTTGATGGAACATCTGCAAATGCACATCTGAGGCTTGATACACTGTATGTGTTCTATAAACTGTCCTTTATTTTTATTTTTATTTATTTTTTTTTTTTTTTGAGACAGGGTCTTGCTATGTAGTTGACACTGGCCTTGAGCTCACTTTTGTAGCTCAGGCTGGTCTCGAACTCGCACCGATCCTCCTGCCTCAGCCTCCCGAGTGCTAGGATTACAGGCGTGCGCCACCACGCCCGGCTTAAACTGTCCTTTATATGCCACTGTATATCAGCATAATGGAGACACTAATCAGTTTGTAGAAGTCCCCAAACTGGCTCCTGGATGAGGACAGGGACATACAATCCCACTGCATTCCTCAGCAAGGGAAGGGGCTTCTGGAGGAAGAATAGATGCAAACATGATGTGTGATTAGAAGAAAATTATTTTCCAGACTTGGAAGATGTGCATAAATTATTTATGTGGTGTTTGTTTGTTTTTGTCTCTTTGAGACAGAGTCTTACTATGCAGTCCAGGCTAGCCTTCAGCTCACGTTGTAGCACAGGCTGGTCTCAAACTTGCAGTGATCCTCCTGCCTCAGCTTCCTGAGCACTGGGATGACAGACATGCAACACAAGTGGCCTTATTTTTTATTTTTTTAATTTTTTTTTGTCTTTTTGAGACAAGGTCTCACTATGCAGCTCAGGCTGGCCTTGAACTCACTTTTGTAGCCCAGGCTGGTCTCGAACTCACAGTGATCCTCTTGCCTCAGCCTCCCAAGTGCTGAGATTACAGGTGTGTGCCACCACACCCGGCAAGGGTCTCACCACATAGCCAAGGCTAGTCTCAAACTCACAGTGATAATCCTGCCTCCAAAGGCTGGGATTATAAGCATGTACTACCACGTCTGCCTGTCTAATGGGCATCGAATAAACTTGACACTAAATTACAGGACCTGTAAGCCCTGGACAGAGAAGCCTGGCCCTTTTCTTCTCTATAAAATGTCCAATGCATAAAAGAAATACTCTGCAGACTCCAAAGGGTTAAGTTAACTTGTAGCAGCCTCTGTTGACTCTTCCTATTTCCCAGGGCCAAGACTTTCATGGCTGCGTTCACTGCTGCTGCTGTTACAAGATCTCACTACAATGCTCAGGCTGGCCTCCAACTTTTTTTTTTTTTTTTTTTGTACCAAGAGTTGAACTCATGACCTCATATTTGCCAGGCAGGTGCTGCACCACTGAGCTACATTCCTGGCCCTAGCCTCCAGCTCTTGATCCTCCGGCCTCAGCCTTCCAAGTGCTATTATTTCATAACTATGCCTAGCCAGAGGCAGTCATTTCATTCCCAGATTTTGTGTCTGTTTCTGCAGATCTGTTTCTTTTTTTGTTTGTTTGTTTTTGTTTTTGTATTTATAGGGAAAGGTCCACAGGGTGTTTAGGGTCTCACTACCATGTGGGATTTGTAGTGAGCCGCCTGCTTACAGCCTCTCAAGAGCTGGGATTACAGGTGTGTGCACCACCACGCCCTGTCTCAATTGCCAACTCAGTGCACCTCAGGGGCAGGGCCACATGGCAGATCTGCTTCTGACAATAATGAATTAACTAAAACTGTTGAAGGGACAGAATGTTGATGGTCAGAAGCACCTATGAAAAGAGCCTACAGGTTCCTTAATGCACAAGGAGAAAAACTCTGAAGTTACTGGTGTTCTTGTTCTAGCCAGCTTGTTGCCCAGAATGTCATACAGTGAACAGGAACAGATGGCAACGCTCCAAGATGGCACCAGGTTGGGGTGGGGGCACTCTCTGCCAAGAGCAAGCCACTTGTCATATTCTCTGCCCCAAATTCATTTTTGCAACCATTTGTGACTCTAGCATCATTCCAGGAAGCATTCCCCAAAGCAAGCTACCGTGTCATTCATTGCCCAATAATTTGAAAACAAAAAGTGAGAGAGGGGACACCCACTCAGGACCCCCCTGCTGTACCTCTCTTGGACAGGAGCTTTCTTTTCTTCAATAAACATGTTCTTCTCATTAAAAAAAAAGAAAAGAAAAGAAAAAACGAGAACAGTACTCTTTAAAAAACAAATGAAAAAGGATGCCAGAAAATGGAAAGAGTGCAGCACTTGGGAGGTTGAGGCAGGAGGATTGTTATGAGTTTGACACTAGGATAGACTACAAAGTGAGCTCAGGGCCAGCCTGAACTGTATATCGAGACCCTGTCTCAAGAAAAACAAACAAACAAAAGTTTTGCACAGCAAGAAAAACCAGCAGTGTGAAGAGCCAACCTGCAGTATGGGGGGAGAAAAAACTTTTGCCAACTGTTCCTCTGACAAAACATTACTATCTAAGGTATATAATGAACTAAAAGCAATAGATCCCCCAAATTTAAAGATCTAATCCAGAAATGGGCATCTGAGATGAATACATACTTCTCAGGTAAAAGGAGAAACCACATGTGAAAAAATGTTCAACATCTCTGATCATTTCACAGGTTCCATCTCTACAAAGAATGGCTATCATCAGTAAATCAACCAACAACAACTGCTGGAAGGGCTGTGGGGGAATAGGAACCTTTCCCTATTATTGGTCAGGGTGTAGACTGGCACAACCACTGTGGAAATCAGTGTGGAGATTCCTCAAAAAATTACAGATTGGGTCAGCTGTTCTCCTTCTTGGTATCTTCCTGAAAGAACTGAAAGCATCATACCACAGGGATATATGCATATCCATGTTTTGTTTACAGCAGCACAGTTTGGAACAGCAAAATCTTGGAAACAGCGCAAATGCCCATCAACTGATGAATGGATAAAGAAGATGTGATTTTTTAAAACATATTTAGTTCAGGGTCTACAGGGTCTCACTACACAGAGCAGACTCATAGTGATTCTCCCGTTTTCAGCCTCCCAAACACTGGGATTGCCTGTGGGCACCACCATGCCCAGTCTCAATCACCATTTTAGTGCATCCCAGGGTGAGGCTGCCATTGCATGTGGTGAAGGTGTGATTTTTAAATATATAATGGAGTACTGCTCTGCCATGAAGAAGGATTGTCTTGAGACATTTCTAGCTAAATGGATGCATCTGGAGGATACACTCTTTATTTTTTTATTGGCGGGACCGGGATTCAAATTCACACCCTTGCACTTACCAGGTAGGCACTTCTGTCATGGAGCTATCTCCCCAGCCCCTTTGAGGACACACTCTTAAGTGAAATAAATCAGACACATGTGTAAATACTTAAGTATTTCTCCAGTGTAAGAAACCGAAAGTGTAAATGAGGACCAAAATGTATAATAGATATTGTTTTTTTTTTTTTTTTTTTAGTTTTTTCTTGTTTCTTGTTTGTTTATTTATTTATTTGTATGGCCGGCTCAGCCTGCCCTGAGGGCAGGGCTGGCACAGCATGTGGTGCCAGGGATCGAACCACGGTTCCTGCAGCCGCCTAAGCTTTCCCAAGCAGGCGCTTTAGACCACTGAGCCATCCTGCCGGGCCCCTATAATAGATATTGTGAAATAGAAAAAAATGTTCAAATGGGAAGGAGAACTAGGGATGGGGAGGGGAGAAGAAAAAAGGAAAAAATAGAAATAAAGTTTTTGGGGCTGGAAAGATATCTCACTGGTCTAAATGTCTGCCTGGCAAGCACAAGGACTGGGCATGGTGGCACACACCTGTAATCCCAGCACTTAGGAGGCTGAGACCAGAGAATCACTGCAAGTCCAAGTTGTGTAGAAAGACCCTGTACCAAATAAAAAAATTAAATTAAAAAAAATCCTTTTGGAAATAAAGAGATGGGGGATTGTATGGAGGTTAACGGAATGGAGAAAAAAGAATCAATCTGTGTCATGTACAGGTACAAATTCCCTATGATGAATGTGGTCATTATGTTTACCTAAAATGTACCAATAAACGTAATTAATTAAAACAAGTCAGGAGGTCAACACGTCCACTAGAGGGAGCCCCACCAAGTCTGTGCTGCTGGGAGCCTCACAAGGCCACTCGGCATCGGTCAGGATTCCCACGTGGGACAGAGGGGAAGTGAGGCAATAGATTAAACACTGCGAGAGAAAGCATCTTGCAAATACCCAGCTAACACCCAGGGCTGTCAGAAATCACAAAAATCAACGATTTAAAGACCAACAAACTAACAAAAATGAACTAGCGGGCCCGAGGTCACACGTTCAGACAGGGGAATCGATCCAACATCTCCAACCGGTCCCCTTTCCTGACGTCTGCGCCCCCTTGGTTAGCACCCTGGAGCCCACAGGTCCACGTCTCCGTTCTCTATATCTAAAGTGGAAAATAAATTTTCACTATCTGTTGCTGTGTTTGTTCCTCTCGTGGGCTGTACGGTGCTTTTGTGAAGGGCTCTTTAGGTTTTGAAACCTAATAATGTCATTTCGCTAAGAGTAGCCCAGGATGTAAACTGTCCAAGATGGCTCCCGTCAGTCCTTTTCCTCCATCAGCACAACACTGTTATCTCAGATGCAAACTGCAGCAGCGCCTACCTGGAAGTGAGTCAGCACTAGTCAGCATCAAAGCCTAGGGCTCTTGGAGAAGGGAGAACTGACCATCCAGTACCTTCCTAGCGGAAGCTCCGAAAGCCCAATCATCCCAGCGCACCTCCCCTCGAACTCTGCGTTTCCCAGTTGCCTGGACGACCCGCAGCTTCCCAGAACCCAGCTTTCCGCTTGGTCCCGCCCGAGGAGTTCTGCCCTCCCGGATTGGCTGTCAGAGCCGGGCTCCTCCTCGGGCTCCACCTACTTGGGGGGGGCGCTCAGCCCTTTCTTGTGGGTGGGGCACTCCAAGGGAGACCCCATGCTAATAGACCTTGAGCCCTACAGGTAGGCAGAGGGGTGAGGATGGTGGAGAGAGGTCCAGAAACCCTAAGAGAGGGGTGAGAGAAGGCCCCTTCTAACATAGAGCCATCCTGCCCCTGTCCCGAGCACCGCCTGCGGTTTCCAGGAGACCAAGAACTTCCTGGAAGGGTGAGACACCCTAGGAGACTGCAGTGTGAGGCTCCTGAGGCTCCTAGCTCCTTCCAGGGGTCAGAAAAGCATCCCTGCGTCCAGGCCTACACACCAAGGCCTTCCTCCCCGAGAACATGCCACCTAAAACCAAAGAAAAAAGGCGAAAAACTGGGGCACTGAAGAAAAAGATTTCAGGTGTCGGTGAGTGGCGGTGGGAAACGGGTGGCCCCACTTGCCTGTACCCTGGCATGAAGACCACACAAGGGTCCTCAGAGAGCTTCCCGCCCTCTCTACATGACAAGGTGTTTTCTTGTCCGTCTTCTTGGCCTTGAACACAGATTCTACAAAGATGAGCAACTGAAGAAATAATCACACACATTTCCCCTGAGTCCTGTCTATCTCTGTGCCTTCCTATAGATCCACAGGGGCTGGGGACACAGCAGTGACGTCATCAGACTTTGTCAGCAGGAGTTCCTCATTCACTGGTCCTCTGATCTCATGCAGGAACAAGTGCAGGGGGTAGGGCTGACTGAGACCGGGGTAAACTAAGTCAGGTTTTACAAATTTGCCAGGACAGATGTGGAGGCCGAGGCCAAGCACAGGCTGCTGTTTCTGGAGAAGGAGCTGCTCCAAGACCACGTGGGTGAGAAGGGTGAAGACTCGGGGCATCAGAGGTGGCATCAGAGGTGGCACATGGCATTTCTGCGTCCTTGAGGGGCTGAAGGATTGGAGAGATGTGTGGGGCTATGACAGACACTTCCCATCACAGGTGGAAAAAGACTGAGAGAGGGCTGGGCAGCAAGGGCTGATGAAAGTTCCACCCCATCCTGGAGGTGAAAGCCCGGGCTTTGCAGGTGGCAGGCAAGGGCACCTGCCTGTATCCCCTGAGCTACATACATCCCCAGCCCCTTTTATTCTGTTTTGAGACAGAGTCCTACTAAGTTGCCCAAGCTGGCCTTGAACTTGTGATCCTCCTGCCAGAATTTCTCAAGTAGCTGGGATTATAGGCAAGAAAGTACTTTAAAAAAAAAATCATGTCATTTATTTATTTGGGGTTTTTTTGAGACAGGGTCTCACTATGTAGTTTAGGCTGGCCTTGAACTCACTGTATAGCCAAGGCTGGCCTCAAACTCACAGTGATCCTCCTACCCAGTGCTGGGATTCTATGCACACCTTACCACAATGTCCAGAAGGAAGGCACTTTTCCTTTTTTAACCAAAACATGGAGGGAATTTTTTACTTCGTAGTAATGAACAGCCCATGGCTGGTACCCTGCCACTAGGTTTGCAGAGGTGAGCAAAGTTCATCAAGCCCATGGCAGTGATTCTGTGTGATCCGCAGCCCATTCTGAGGGTGGCTCTGGGACTCTTCACAGCTGTGTGGAGGGATGAGGCCCGCCGAGCCAAGGCTGCTGAAGTCGAGCTGAAGCAGAGGTTACAAGGATTGGCAGCTGAACTGGAAGGGGCCCAAAGCGAAGGGAAGGCCATATTTAAAGGTGTGTGGTTGATCAAGCAGAGAGCCGAAGACAGAGGTCTGGAAGAGGACAACCAAGAGGCCAAGGATGCAGGAAGACGGCACATAGAGGGTTCTGACTGCCTCAGTCAGTGTTCCCTGCACAAGAAGGATCCAAAGGCAGATCTCTGCCATCCCAGGCAGGGATCTTCCTGAGTGCCTGCTGTCCTCAGCTTGATCCTTCTTTTTGGTACTGGGAATTGAACCCAGGACTTTGTGTTTACCAGGCAGGCGCTTTTGCTACTGAGCTACATCCCCAACCCATGCTTGATGATCTGTGGGCACAAAAAGCCGTCATGTCACCAGCCCATGAGTAGAGGGAAGGGCTGGAATCTCTATCCTAAGCTGGTATTGGGGAAGGAGTTCTGGGTCAGAGTCATCAAGTGTCTTGGTCTCACCACAAGTGGGACCAAGAAGTTCCCATGCTTCTGTCCTCTGCACCCACCATCTCATTTCCTTTCTGTTTCTGTGCCCCTCACTGGTCCCCGGCTGGCCACTGGCCCATGTCAGAGATGAGCCGCCAACTCCAGGCTCTGCAGGAGGAGATGAAGGCCAGCAGCAAGCAGCTTGAGGAGGAAGTGAGGCTCCTTCGGG
Organism: Myocastor coypus; assembly: GCA_004027025.1. Classification (NCBI taxonomy): domain Eukaryota; kingdom Metazoa; phylum Chordata; class Mammalia; order Rodentia; family Myocastoridae; genus Myocastor; species Myocastor coypus. The sequence goes on from PVJA010022145.1 coordinate 9,771, forward strand.
AGCAGCTAGGTAAGCTCCCTACCCCTTCCTTTCCTCTCAACAGGTGACCCACAGGTCCTGTGGAGGGCGCCTAGACAAGGTCTTTCTCTGAAAGGTCGCCCTCTGTTGGCTACATGTGAATTTGGATGGCTTTCTCCAGACTCTTCCCTGTGTATACCATCCTGAGATAAAAAATCAAAGGCTTTCACCCCGTGTCCCCTTTGCTTGGTCTCCAAAGATTCAGTGTACACTGCCCTCCAATTTCCTCTCCCTCTTATTCCTTCTTCATTTAACTGACGTTTACAACAAAACTAAGGGAAAGTGCTATACTCGCTTGTTTCTATGACTTCAAGGCCTACCACCTAGGAAGTCCTACATAACTACTTACCAAGTAAATGAATAAACCTTCTAAAAAACAGAAATGTAAAAAAACAAGACGCCTTTGTTTCTCTTCCCTCTTGCTTACAGGAAAGTTGAAATATCTTAGTGTGGCACAAGAGATCTTTCACAATTTTGGCCTCAAAGTGTTCTTTTCCTAAAATATCTTTAGTAGTTCTTTATCTACCATACAGACTTTAAATTCCTTCCCTGATCTTTGCCTTGGTTCAAGTCAGCATGTATTGAACACCTCCTGTATACCAGGCATTTTGCCATCCATTTTCACATTTAATAATATGTACCATTTACTCTTTTTTTTTTTTTTTTTTTTTGAAACAGGGTCTTGCTATACAGTTCAGGCTGGCCTTGAGCCTACTTTGATAGCCTAGGGTGGTCTTGAACTCGCATTGATCCTCCTACCTCAGCCTCCCAAGTGCTGGGATTACAGGTGTGCACCACCATTTACTCTTTAAAGATGAAGCAACAGAAGCTCAAGAAAGCCTATGTTCCAGATGATATATATCATACATGGCAGCCAGACTTTGGACCCGTCTCCTGGCTCAAACCCAGGATGGGTTATGCCTGATGAGTCTTTGGCATTCTGTTTTATTTGTTGATTTTGTTTTTGTTTTTATTTTGAGATTGGATCTTACTGTGTAGTTCAGGGTAGCCTGGAAATCATGGCAGTCCTCATGCCTCAGCCTCCCGAGTGCTGGGATTACAGATTTTTCACCACCCACACCTGATAGGCCTTTAGCTTTTTGCGAGACTATAGGAAAGTTGGTGACCCTGAGGGAGTCTGAAATGATCTCACTTATGGTGCCCTTTGAGGTACTTTTGGGGACCATCCAGTGGGAGAGTGTCACCATCCTGACCTCTTTGATCATTCTGCCCTACCTCCCAGAAACATGCCAGACAGAGGCTGAGGCTTCAAGGAAAGAGGCTGAAAGAGCCCTTCAAGAGCGAGACCGGACCCTGGCTCAGCTTCGGGCCCATGTGACAGACATGGAAGCCAAGTATGAGGAAATCTTAGATGTAAGCACCACCCCAGGACCCATCTGCCCAATACTCTGCACGGCTCCATCACCACACCTCACAGCTTGTGTGACAAGGGATAGTCCATAGGAGGGTACAGGGTCTCCAGGGCACTGTTCTGGTCCCAGTGCAGGTGGAGGGGATACAACAGGCCTGTTGGTTTCCACGGGGTGTCTGCAGGGCAGCCTGGACCTGCTCTTGGCCAAGATGAGAGCCATCAAGCCTCAGTGGGACAAGGCTGCGCTGAGACTGCATGCCAGGCACAAGGAGCTGCTGCACCAGTTTGGCCTCAACCCCTTGGATCTTTGAGCTGCTGGCCTCTACTTCCCAAGGCCCAAGAATAAAGTATCTTGATGTAGAACTGAGCAGAGCAGTGGGCTTGGCCACTGGTGGGAAGGAGGCATAATTCAGTTCGGAGTTGACCCAAAGGCTAAGTGATAGGAGATACAGAAACTGAATCCTATCCCTTTAGCCTAGGTCCTTGCTGATTCCCTCAGAGTACTCGCTTTACCCCCAAAAACACAAAGACAGATGGATTTACAGGAAGAGGCTATTCTATAACAGGACATGGTAGTAACTAGGCACCTGCCCTCACAATTCTTAGGTGTCCACAGGGGAGGGTATAACTGCTCTCCAAATTCCTGTATTACACCAGAGTCAGACGTAGGCCAGCTCCCAAATGGCCATCATCCAAGCCAGCCCTGCAGTGGCCTGCTCAGGCAGAGCGTCATCCTGGTGTGCAGCTCTGCAGAGTTCCCACGACGTTCCCAGGCTTCCTCACAGGCCTTCTTCAGGTCCTCTGACCACCTCAACTGGAAGGGAGCCCACAGGAGAGGGGGTGGTGTCCTGGGAAGTCCCAGCTCTGATACCTTGGAGTCTTCCAGCTCCCAGCTCTGAGCATCCCTGTTCCCACCACCTCAGGCCGCAGAAAGCAGACGGGAAGCTGCCCATAGATCTGGTAGATCTGTGCTAAGCAGAGCGGTTCTATAGCAGATCTGAGGCCAGAGCCCAGTCCTACACAGAAAGGAAGGTTGTTTCAGGAGCAAAAGAGTTCCCTCTCCCTGCCCTAACCTGTCCTGAAATGTACAGAGTAGAACTTACTCCAAACATCCCAACCTCCCATGACCCAAAGTCCCCATCTGCCACCCCACTGTCCTCCCCCTGGGTCCTTTTCACTGGCTTGTCATTGCCCTTCTTTGGCTGTTCACAGCTCTGTCTGTTCCTCCTTACCTCTCCAGACCCTGGGGGAATGCAGGCATCCAAGCCCTCTTGAAACCTAGCTGCCAGTGTAAGGCAGAGGGGTGGCTGAGCTTCGGCCAGCTGCCGGAGCCTTTCCGGGTCACTGTCACCACCCACAGGATACCCGTTCACCTCCAGAACAGTATCTCCCATTTGCAGCCCTGCCCTGGCAGCTGAGCCTCCTGGTGTCACCTGGTGGTACAGGGGACATGTAGAACGTGAGACAGCGTGGAGAAGTCTTCTGGGTGTTCTAAGGTCCTGGGAAGGAGGCACAAGTAGGCTGATGGGGAGGGAGCTATGGAAAAGATCCAGGGCTCATGGGGTATCAGTCACCTGAGAGATGAAGAGACATGGCCCACTACTCGCACAGCTGAGTCGGAAGCCATAGCCACCACCAGGCCCAGGGTACAGGAAGTACTGGCTTGAGCCAGGAAGACCAGGAGACCCAGCTCTGTGTTCCACTGATTGGTTCTCACTCTCAACCGGAGTGGCCTGTGGGGAGGCAGCAGCCTCTGGGACCTCCAAGAAGAGCAGTGGGGACAGACGAACCTGAGGGGCAGATGGAAGAAAGCTATTACAAGAAGCCTGGCTCCACCCCCTGCATTCACTAGTGCCGCTTCTCAGCACCTACCATGCGGAAGAAGCGGTCAGCCTCAGGGTCAACGACTGTGAGGGAAACGTGGCAGCCCTGGTCCCGGATCCTGGACACCGTTTCCTCATGGCCCAGTGCCTCCACGCTGTCCCCAGCCACAGCCACCAGCCGGTCCCCTGCCCGCATCCCGGCCTTCTCGGCCGGCAGTCCTGGGTCCACGTCCCAGAGGAACTGCCCTGGGACATCCACATCCTAAATACACCTCCCGGGTTCACCCCGATGCACTCCCAGGTCACCATGTTAACAGCAGGGGAAACACAGGAGGAAGAGGCCCCGGCCTGGAGCTTAGAGAAGGACCCCTCTTTGTGTCCTTAGTCTTTTTTTTTTCTTGTTTCAGAACCTTTGTTTGTTTATTCACTCATTTTTGTGGCCGGCTCAGCCTGCCCTAAGGGCAGGGCTGGTGCAGCATGTGGTGCCGGGGATCAAACCGCAGTCCCTGAAGCCGCCCAAGCTTCCCCAAGCAGGCGCTTTAGACCACTGAGCCATCCCGCTGGGCCCCATCTTTGTGTCCTTAGAAGCATATACATGCAGCATGGGCCAGCCCAAAGCTCACCTTCCCTACCCATCCCAGGGCTCCTACTCACCAAGGTGGCCATCAGTGTCCTTCTCCTCCCGGAGCAGGAACCCAAAGCCCTTCGGCCCCTTTTCCAGGTGCAGACAACGAGGCTTGGCAGGCAGTGCCCAGCCCTCTGCCAACGGAGCAGCTAGGGGCATTCCCAGCTGGCGACACTGTTCCTCCACCTCTGGTCCTGCCACCAGCAGAGTCACCTGCTTTCCACTCTGCCAGAGCTGTGGGAACCCAGTTGGGGGGGGGGCACCAGCATTAGCCATCGGGATAGGAAGGGAAGAGGTGGGCACCTCCTGCCAGGCACTGAGCACAAGGCCTGGCACAGACTGGAGGGGGAGGGATGGTGAGGAATGCAGACCACCAGACGAGGCAGCGGGCATGCCAAAGGAGCAGGCTGCTTGCTGTGGGTCCCATCCAGACGGATGGAGGCCGAGCAAGGGCAGCAGGCCGCTACCTTCCTGCTGAGCTGGTTATGAGTGAACTTCTCCACACTGTCTCCATTCACTTCTAGCAGCCGGGCCCCCGGGGGTACCCCTGCGCGGTCGGCTGCTCCACCTGCATTTAACACTAGCCAGAAAGGACCCTGGGCTCCTGGAACCAAAAATGAAAACCAGAAAGCAAGTTCCAGTCTGCTGCCTACCCAGAGCAGAGGCTCACATCCCCTTCTTTTTTTTGTCTTTTTGAGACAGGGTCTCGCTATGCAGTTGAGGTTGGCCTTGAGCTCACTTTTGTAGCCCAGGCTGGTCTCGAACTCACACCGATCCTCCTGCCTCAGCCTCCCGAGTGCTGGGATTACAGGCGTGCGCCACCACGCCCGGCAGCACATCCCCTTCTTAACATGGACTTAGCCTCTAAGCTCACCGTGGGTGACACTGAAGCCAAAGCCACCCTCATCTTTCACTATGTGGCACAGCCGGGGCCGGACCCTTGGGCCTAGGACAGGACAGAGGTGGGCATCGTTCCCTCGCTGAGCTCGGGCCACATCATACACATGCCTCGCCAAGACTGTCAGCAACACCCGGGGACCGCTGGCCCGGATGTAACGCACCACCTTAAACAGAGGCATGTGGGATGAGAGGCGGCGTCCCCTTGCCAATTCCCAGGACCTCCTTGGAACTTAGATTTTGCACTGTGGAAACTAGCCCTCTAATGACTTTACCCACCTCTTATCTGGCACCCCTCAGGCCTGGGGGTGTAGGTTGGGTGCTTGGGCTCTGTACCATGGTGCTGATCAGCTTCCCTCCCCGAGGTGCTAGGGAATGCTCTCCCCGCCCCCAGGGAGGCCCAACCCAGCCTCACCACCACATGGTCCTCGTGTTCCACGACATTGTTGTTCACTGCCAGGATCTGGTCTCCTTTCCGGAGACCTTGGCGATGGGCAGAGGTGCCTGGATCCACCCTGCACACCTCATGCCCAGTCCTGCCCAGCTTCTGCTGCAGGTGAAAACCAAAACTCTTGCCCTCCTCTTTGCTCAGCAGACAGAAGCGGGGTCGCTCCAAGTTCCAGAGATCTGGAGGGGGAGATGGGCAGCAGAAAAGGGATGGGGGGGGCATGGTGGCACATGCCTGTAATCCCAGCACTTGGGAGGCTGAGGCAGGAGAATCTATGTGAGTACGAGACCAGCCTGGGCTACTACAAAAGTCAGCTCAAGGCCAGCCTGAACTGCATAGTGAGACCCTGACTCAAAAAGACAAAAAAAAAAAAAAAAAAAAGGAGAGGAGAGGAGAGGAGAGGAGACACACCCCAAATATAGGTCTACTACATGATGGAACTGTAGTGTCTACCCAGTAAGGGTTGGGCAATATGGCTACTGTGTGGGCAGGGTGCCTAGGACAGAGGAAGCACTGCCCCCAGCCCTGCTATTCATAGTCACTGATATCAGAGGGAGGCAGAGAGGTTACCAAGGACATAGGAAGCTGTGTCTCCAGGGAAAGGCAGTAGTGGTCAGGGGCAAGAGAGGGTTACCAGAGGAGCTGTAGTCATCAGCCAAGGAGAGCACTGGATTGTCAATACCCAACTTTGGATTAAACTTAAACTTCCTGTAAGGAGGCAGGAAAGGCAAAAGAAGCTGGCAGCTGGCCTTGGGTCCTCAGCTGTCCTGGGTGCTAATGCTGAAGAGCCCCCCACCCCACTTCAATTTCTTCCTCCCCTCACCCAGCCTTCATTCCACTTACGGAGATGACGCTGGGTCCTGAAGATCTACTGGACAAAGAAGTGGGTGAAAGGAAAGGCCGCCTCCCCTCCCACCCCACACACCTCTTTTGTGGCCATAAACTGACAGGACTTAGGGAACCCCAAACCAAATGTTTTCCTCTGTTCAACTCTGAAAGGGTTTTCTTGTTTTTCTTTTTTTAACAAATGTCATACAAATAGGGTTGTCTTTCCCCTGACCTTCCCTCCAAGTTGTAGCTCATAAATCTGAACATGTCAGTACAGGGTGTGGACCAAGTAAACAGAACTAGCAACTCACTTCTTTCCTCCTAACTTCTTGGTATTTGCCTAAGGGTTCCAAGCCCCAACATCAGGTGTCCCCTAGTCCCAAAGCCTCCAAATCTGCCCATCAAGCCCAACTACCCTAAGCACCCTCCACAGGATATCTTCCAGCCTCCTACCTGCAGCTGCCTCCATAGTTGGATCAGTGGCCCAGTGCTTGGGCTAGGGACAAGGTCCATTGTAACCAGCTGACCCACCTACCCCCTCCCAGGTCCCGCCTCCTTGAAGACGCTGCGCTGCGGTGGAAGACACAGGGTAATGGTTAACGTTGATGAGAGTCTTATCCTCTAGGGAAGTGTGCGTGCTCCTCCTGCCCATTCCTGGGCCCCAACTTTCTCCAGAGATCCTGTACTGAACCTGGCTGCCCCTTAGCATATAAAAAGGCAAACTGCAAGCCCAGGGGAGGAGGTAAGGATGTAAAGGGAGCTAGGAGTTCCTGGGGTGGCCATGGCCATGCCCATTCCAGTATATTGTACGTGACTCCTCACCAGCCCTTGCAGCTTCTGTTTCAGAACCTTTGTTTGTTTATTCACTCATTTTTTATGGCCGGCTCAGCCCACCCCAAGGGCAGGGCTGGCGCAGCATGTGGTGCCGGGGATCAAACCGCGGTCCCTGAAGCCGCCCAAGCTTCCCCGACACTTATTCCGCTGAGCTATATCCCTGGTCTCCCCCTTGCAGCTTCTGAACCGAGTATCCAGAAACCCTTGCAACAGAAAGTGCTCAGCACCTTGATCACAATGACCAAACACAAGTCCCTTTCTTGGAAGCATCAATCAAGGAGGCAGAGGGCCCGGTGGGATGGCTCAGTGGTCTAAAGCGCCTGCTTGGGAAAGCTTGGGCGGCTGCAGGGACCACGGTTTGATCCCCGGCACCACATGCTGTGCCAGCCCCGCCCTCAGGGCAGGCTGAGCCAGCCATAAAAATAAACAAGCTGGGCGTGGTGGCACACGCCTGTAATCCCAGCACTCGGGAGGCTGAGGCAGGAGGATTGGTGCAAGTTCGAGACCAGCCTGGGCTACAAAAGCGAGCTCAAGGCCAGCCTCAACTGCATAGAGAGACCCTGTCTCAAAAAGACAAAAAATAAATAAACAAACAAACAAACAAACAAAAGTTCTGAAACAAGAAAAAAGAAATCAAGGAGGCAGAGGCTTGACAGATGGAAGACACTCAGCTTTTTAATAGCAGCAGTTTGGGCGTACCTGTCCCTGGAGGCCACCAAGTCATCAATACCACACCATGCATCGATATGGTGCACGGAGAAGGAGGGCCAGGGAAAGCACCAACGTGACAGCATCCTCCATGCCTACAGGTGAGCAGAAGGCAGGAGCAAAGGCCCTGCAGTGGCACTTGGGAGATGTGTACCCCTTCGTGGCAAAATCAGAGGTACCTTGAGTGCAAGGAGAAGCAAGACAGGTGGTGGTGCCACAGAGCAATGTGGCCACTCGAAGGCCATGTCCCTAGTCCTTCCAGCCAAAAGAAGTGGTACACTCCATCTCCAAGACCGAGCATCGACTCACTGTAGCTGTACACACCGTTTGGACATGGCCTGTGGGGTGACTGGCACAGCTGTGCCCCTGCTTTGCCTCCAGCTCTGAGGCATAAACTTCCATATATATAGTAGCGAGAACTAGATCCCCAGTCCTTTACGTTTCTTTTTTTTTGAGACAGGGTCTCACTAAGTTGCCAAGGCTAGTCTAGAAATTGCAATTTTCCTGCCTCAGCCTCTTGATTGGCTGTGCCATTACAGGCATGTGCCACTGTGCCCAGCTGAGGGGGGATTTTTAGAAGGAGCAGAACAAGCCAGGCAGGATGGAGCTTGGGCCAGAGGGGAGGAATTCCAGCCAGTGATCCTCCGGCTAGGTCTCAGCTGCCACTGTTTAGCTGCCAGGGCTCCCCAGCTGCTCCAGGAGGGCCTTGACCTCCCCCTCCACTCGCAGCAGCTGGGCCTTGCGCCAAGGATTAAGGGTGGCGCCTCGGTTATCTTCTAGATCCCGAAGCAGTAGCTCGAGGTGGCGCCGGACCCGGGTCCAATCCCAGCTGTTGAGGTTCCGCTGTATTTCACTGAGAATCACTGACCAGTACTCCGACACAGCTGCTCCCTCTGTTAGCGAGGCCACAACCCGGGCACCACCTTCAGCGGTGCTCCCCAAGTCCCTCAGGACCTGGCGGCCCTCTGAACTCAGCTCATTGAAGTAAAGGCTGTCAGGAAAGAAGGACAGACATCACTCATCAGCAGACAGGACAAGCACCTTGGCCGCCAAACCCAAAGGGGTAATGATCTGCCATAAGCCAGTAGTAGTGAGTATGGGTCAATAGAAGGCAGGGACCCACCTGACACTTCAGGAGGGCAGGGACAGTAGGTCCCTAGGAGAAATAGCAGTAGGGAATTGAGACAGGGTAAAGCCTAGTCACAGAGGAAGTGGGCTGGTTCAGTACTGGGTTGGCAGAGGTCAGCTAGAATCCAGGAAGAGAGGACAGACACCAGCCTCAGGCTCAGAACAACATGGGCGAGAGGAAAGGACTGAGGGGCAGGGGCCTTGGAAGCAGGAACAGACTCACTGCAGCAGCTGCAGGGAAGGGTGCTCCCGGGCCGCTTCAGCCAGCGCCAAGGCTGCCTTGTCACCAGCACCATTGTAGGCCACGTTCAACTCCTGCAGCTGGTGGTTATGGTCCAGCTGGGCAGCCAGCAACTCCAAGCCCTCGTCCCCAAGGCCAGTGTGCAGCAGGGACAGGTGTGTCAATGAGGTGTTTCCTTTCAGCCCTTCCAACAGCAGGGCGACACCCACCGCTGTCAGTGGGTTGTTAGACAGCCTAGGGCCACAAGCAACCCGAGGTTATGAGGACCCACAGCAGATGCTCTGAACTGACATGAGGACTGGAGCCAAACAGGACACAGTCTGGGGTGGAGACAGCCTGGATACAGAAATGTAGGCCGAGGAGAAGCGGGCAGGGACACGGGTTGTGGCCCGTACGAAGGAGGGACCGTGAGGGAGGAGGGCTTTTCCTTTCCTCTTCTCCCTCTCCTCTTCCTCTTCTCCCTCTCCTCTTCCTCTTCTCCACCACTATCTCCCATGTTCCTTTTTTCACTGCCTCCTCAGCCCCTGCTCCTCCCCTCTCTGGCTCCTCCCTATCTTCCCTTACTCCAACCACAAACAAGGAGACCAGCACATCAACCAATACTCGGGAGCCCCTCAAGAGAATCCAGCCTCAGGGTCATCCTCGGAGGAACAGTCCTGGGAGGAATGAGGAGCTCTGTTACCAGGCAACCCACCCAGTTATTACTGAAGCCCCCCTGCCTCTTCGCGGATGTTGGCCAGAAAGTTTTTGCAGCACCTATTGTAGTGGTCTCCTCCTCCTGTCCCACTGCAAGTAATGAACCTGTCTTGGGGGCTGCACAGGGTGTTGACTCCAACTCCCTGAGCTGTGCCAAGTATGCTGTGAGGCAGGGAGTCACCCTCAGCCCGCACTGGCCACCAGGATGTCAGAGCTTCCCACCCACATCCCTCTCGGGGCGCTCACCGCAGGGTGGTAATTTGGCACTGGTCGTGCAGCAGCAGGTCTCGGAGGTCCTCGCAGGCCTCAGGGCCCAGGCTGTTCAGTTGCAAGCTAGAATGGAAAGTGGCCAGAGAGGAAGTGAGAGGGCAAGGAGAGAAGTCAGGCTGGAGACTTCCCATACACACTGCCCTTCCCCTCAGTCTGCCTCTTGCATCACACCGGCTCCTACCTGTGGCTCCTGTCACCTCCACCCACAACAGACTTCATCCCACCCTGATATGGTCTGGATGTGGTTCACTCCTCAAGAGTTCTTCACATAGGAGGCTTAGCCCCCAGTGTGGGAAGCACCACATTAGGGACCAAGGTGGTAGAGCTTTAAGAGAGGAGGCCCAGTTCAGGGCAATTAGGTTACTGGGGGTTCCCCTCTTGAAGGAGATGAACGCTGGCCTTACGGAGTGAGTCCACCTGAGAGCAGACTGAGAGCCAGAACATGCTGTGCTTGGCCTCCTCGGCATGCATGTTCTAGTGCAGCCAAGCAGGCCCAGTACAGAGGCTGAGCGAATGCATCGGCCCAGTCTCAGACTCTCCACCTCCAAATTGGGAGTTAAATACATTTCTTTATAAAGCACCCAGCCTCGAGTGTTTTGTGATAGCAACAGAGAAGAGATGAATATACACCCTCTGGTCCTCTTCAGGATTGTTGCTTTAGGGGAGGTTTACTTGCTGGTTTTGGTGCCAAGTACCAAACTCAGGGCTTGCAGCTTGCTAGGCAAGCATTTTACCATTAAGCCAAATCCCCAGGCCCAGGATTGTTGCTTTCCCTAGCACCTTCTCTCTACCCCTACCATCTCCTCTTTCCATGTCTGCATATGAGGACAGGTCCTCACCCCAGCTTCCGGGCACGCAGGAAGACAGGCATGAGCGTGCGCAGCCCGGCAGGGTCCAGCTGGCAGGAGGCCAAGTTCACCTCATCCAGGGCATGCTTTCCACTGCCCAAGACAGCTGCGACCACTGTACACTTGAGGGGTGTCATGCGCACACCTGCCAAGTTGAGCTGGCGCAAGGAGCTCAGCACCTCAGCAGAGAAGCGCTGGTTCTGGAACTCATAGTGGAAGAAGAGGTAGTCAAGGAGCTCCGAGGGGGGCAGTGCTTGGCGGCCCAGCTTGCCCAGCTTCTTCTTGATGGCCTGGGCATTCTCCAAGGCATCTAGGTTCTTGATGGTGCAGCCAAGCTGAGCCAGCACTGCTCGGTTTTGGGCAGACAGAAGGCCCCCCATGAACACAGGGAAGAGCTCAAAGACTTCATCCTCGGGGGGCTCATCAGGGTGGCGCCGGGGACCCTCTACACCCAGGATACTGGCACCCATCTGGTCCAGAACATCATCATTGTAGTAGTCCTCCTCTCGGAACATCTCCAGCACCATGGCCTGGGCCACAGCTTCCCGGCTCTTCCCCACCAAGCGCCCAAACACTCGAGGCACCACCTGGAAAAGCAGCAGGCAGGGAGGGTGCTGGGACCTCCCACATGCTGGCTCAGCCCCTCCTGGCCCAGCCTGACAACTTATAGGTTCACACTGCTCCCCTGCCACAGCACCTCCACAGCACCCCACTCCCTGTGTGGCAAACTAGCCAGCCCAGAATGTACTGCTTTCCATAATCTGGCCCAGCTGGACCTTTCCAGGGCCATCTGTCACACGCCTGTCTCATCTACTCCAGGCATTAAGGACTTCTTTCTTTTTTCCTAAACACCCATGCACTTCTAAGCCCGGGAGACGTTAGGGAGGCATGAGCATATACTGCTGTCCCCTGGTGTCCTCTGGGGCTCAGTTCTCAGGACCCTTCACAGAGACCAACATCCCACGAAGGCTCGAGGTGCTTACATAAAATGCCATAGTATTTGGTTTTTTTGTTGTTGTTTTTTTTTTTTTTTTTTTTTTTTTTGAGACAGGGTCTCACTATGCAGTTCAGGCTGGCCTTGAACTCACTTTTGTAGCTCAGGCTGGTCTCAAACTCACATCAATTCTCCTGCCTCAGCCTCCCAAGTTCTGGGATAACATGCCCAGCTAAATGCCATAGTATGGGGGCTGGGGAGATAGCTCCGAGGCACAAGTGCCTGCTGGGCAAGTGCAAGGTCGTGAGTTCGAACCCTGGTCCCACAAAAAAATACAATAAAATAAAATAAAAAATAAAAAATAAATGCCATAGTATGTGCATCAGGCATATCCATACCCATATCCTCTGTATATTTTAAATCATCTCTAGATACTTAAGATACTTAATGTCTTATAAAAGTTATAGGGACCAGGGAGATAGCTCAGCAGTCTAAACACCTGCCTAGCAAGGACCCAAGTTTGATCCCTAGTTCTGCATGCCATGCCAGCCCCATGCCAAGCCCACCCCTGAAACCAGGCATGGTGGCCCAATCTTGTAATCCCAGTACTGGGAAGGCTGAAACAGGAGGATCACTACAAGTCTGAGCTGTGTAGCGAGACCCTGTGGCAAATACATAAGAAAGTAAATTTTTTTATAAAATTAAGGGGCCGGCGGGATGACTCAGTGGTCTAAAGCGCCTGCTTGGAAAAACTTGGGCAGCTGCAGGGACCACGGTTTGATCCCCAGCACCACATGCTGCGCTGGCCCTGCCCTTGGGGGGGGCTGAGCCGGCCATGAAAATGAGTGAATAAACAAACAAAGGCTCTGAAACAAGAAAAAAATAAATAAAATAAAAATATAAAATTAAGAAACATATGTAGAAGCTATGTAAATAACTACTACACTGTGACTACACATGTAAAGTGTTATACTGGATTGAAAAAATTCTGTGCATATTCAAAGTAATTTTTTTTTTTTTTTTTTTTTTTTTTTTTTTTGCAGGACCAGGCTTCAAATTCATGACCTTGCACTTGCCAGGCAGGCACATGTGGCACTGAGCTATCTCCCAGGCCCCATCAATGTAACTTTTTGCGAAAAAATAAGCAAATAATCTTGGGTGTAGGGGCCCGGCGGGATGGCTCAGTGGTCTAAAGCACCTGCTTGGGAAAGCTTGGGTGGCTTCAGGGACCGCGGTTCAATCCCCGGCACCATATGCTGTGCCAGCTCTGCCCTTGGGGCAGGCTGAGCCAGCCATAAAAATGAGTGAATAAACAAACAAAGGTTCTGAAACAAGAAAAAAATAAATAAATAAGATTTTAAAAAGAATATATTAAAAAAAAAAAAAAGAAAATCTTGGGTGTATTTGGGGTGTGTGTGTGTGTGTGTGTGTGTGTGTGTGTGTATGTGTGTGTACAGAAATTGAACCCAGGGTTGCATGCACACTAACCACCCTCTGTACTGAGCTACATCTCAGTCCCACTTTTTCATTTTCAAACACCTTCATCTGCAGTTAGCTGAATACATGAGAATGGAACCAGTGGGTACAGAAGGCCAGCTGTGTGACGCACGTGGGGTGAGCCCAGGCTAGGTATTGAGATACACCACGATCTTCAGTATTCTCATCATCCCAGGAGCTACATTGGATGCAGCTCCGACTCCCTCAAAGCTCTGTGGGATGTGGCCCCTGCCGAACACGGTGCCCATCACAGGCCCCCACTCCTGCTCACCATGCCCCAGTCCTCTCAGCTTTTTTTTTTTTTTTTGTCTTTTTGAGAAGGGTCTTGCCATGCAGTCCAGCCTGGCCTCAGAATCTCAATCTTTCTACTTCAGTTTCCCAAGGGCTCCCAAGGTTTTTCACTCTTTTTTTTTTTTTTTTTTTTTTTTTGCCTTTTTGAGGCAGGGTCTCACTATGCAGTTCAGGTTGGCTTTGAGCTCACTTTTGTAGCCTAGGCTGGTCTCAAATTCACACTGATCCTCCTGCCTCAGTTTCCCAAGTGTTGGGATTACAGGCGTGCACCACCATGCCCAGCTAGTTTTTTCACTCTTCATTTTGTTTTGTTTTGCTTTTTGCGGTACTGAGGATTGAACCCTGTACCTTTGCAGCCCTGGGATTACAGGTGTGTATCAGCACACTGGACAAGTAATTTGTCAAGAGTCACATAGTAACTGGCAGGGCGTGGGATATGAACCCAGGTTGCTAGACTATTGGATCTTTGCTCTTGACCTTTATGCTTTGTTATCTATAAAAGGAAAAATGTGCTGCAGTTCTGCGAACACTAAGCAGTACTCTGGCAGGCGTGGAGGTGCACTCCTGGAATCCCTGCACTGGGGAGGCTGACTCAGTAGGATCACTACAAGTTCGGGGCCAGCCTAAATTACAAAGCAAAATCCTATCTCAAAAAAGGCCAAGCATGGTGGACCATACCTACATTTCAACACTTGAGAGACTAATGCAGGAGGATCACCACGAATTCAAGTCCAACCTGGGCTACATAGTGAATTAAAACTAACCTCGACTACATAGCAAGACTGCTTCAAAACCTACCAAAAATTAAAAATCTATAAGAAAGGACTGAGCTGGGGATATAGTTCAGCAGCGTACATGCCTGCCTGGCAAAAAAAAAAAAAAAAAAAGGGAATCATAGTAATGTTTCATCTCCAGATTGATATGAAAAATGAAAGGGAGGGGCTGGGGAGATAGCTCCGTGACACAAGTGCCTGCCTGGCAAGTGCAAGGTTGTGAGTTCAAACCCCAGTCCTGAAAAAAAAAAAAAAAAAAAGAAAGAAAGAAAGGGAGAAGCCTCAAGAAGTGCCAGGCAGACAGCAGAGAATGGGTCTCTTGTCTCTCAGGAGCTCTGCACACCAGCCTGCTCCTGGGTTAGCCCTCAGGTCCTTGATGGCTTTCTGGAGCAGGCCTGCACCCAGGATGGAGTATCCTAAACCAATTACCAATGCCACTCATCCTCCTAGGATAAATGAATAAAATGGCATCTGCTTTATAAACTGTCTCTTGTGATTGAGTTAGAATGAGTCATCGCTCCCAGAGCCTAATCACATCTGGAGAAACAGATGGGATCAGGTTCTGAGCTGCCAAAGCAAAGGACAGATCCTGGACTGTCATGACCCCTGCTTCCTGGCAACAAAGGCTAGGAGGAGAAATGGAAGAATCTGACCGCTGTTAGGCTCCACCTGCACTTGCCAGTAAAGTCCCATGCCCTCAAATCCCTCCCAGTTGCAAGCCTCCCAGCCTATGGCTACTTTCCTCCCATTGCTCAGGTCTCAGCCCCAGTAGAAGCCAAATTTCCCAGAGCTGGGGCCTGGCGGAATGGCTCAGTGGTCTAAAGCGCCTGCTTGGGAAAGCTTGGGCGGCTTCAGGGACCGTGGTTCAATCCCCGGCACCACATGCTGTGCCAGCCCTGCCCTCGGGGTGGGCTGAGCCGGCCATAAAATGAGTGAATAAACAAATAAAAAGGTTCTGAAACAAGAAAAAAAAATAAAATAAAAATTAAAAAAAAAAAATTTCCCAGAGCTAAAACCAGAGCTCAGGTGAAGACTTACACTTATGCAAAACCCCTCCCCTCCCCTTCCCTCCCCTCCCTTCCACTCTCCTCTCTTCCCTCTCCTCTCCCCTTCTCCTTCCACCTTGAGGAGCTGGACAATGGGCAGTCTGGGGTCCTGGGAGGGAAGAGCAAGGTTGGGGGGCCTGGGGCTGTTACCTTGAGCAAGTTGAAGAGCAGCGGCAGAATCCGCAGAGGAAGCAACTTGGCCACAATGCCCAGTACCAGGCTGACGTCCTCCCCAACTCGGCCCACCATCTCAGTCACCTCTTTGCCCACCCGCTGCAGGGTCGTTTTACGCAAACCTAACACAATGTAGAGAGCAGCCAAGTACTCCTGCATGGCAGGAACAGTGAACACAAAGGTGCCCAGGTGCCCAGGCTCCACACATGGGGCCAGGAAAAACCTCAGGGCATCCCGGTGGAAGACGTACAGCAGCTGAAACTCCTCTTCCGTCTTGATACCAGCCTCCAAGCAGCCCCGGACATCCTCTTCAGAGAAGTAGGTCTTTCGGGAGGACACACCCTCGTAGGCCAACTTGCCCATGGTTCGGGCTGCATAGGCCATCAGGGATAAATGAGAGGGGTCGGTACTGTCCAGCGTTTCCCCACTGAAGTTGAGCCGCAGGAAGCTGGTGTAGATGCTTGTGAGGGTCTGGCCAGCAGGTGTTGGGGCGTGCAGGAAGTGCAAGGTGGCACAGACAAGCCAGCAGTAGGAGGGAAGGAAGCAGGCAGTGGCAATCTGGTGGTGGCCCTCCAGGTTCCGTGACAGCATCTGCACCAGGTGGTCCCGCTGAGCTGGTGTGGCCAAGATACCTGTGCTGTGCCCACAGTCGGGCTGGGTGAGGCGGAGCTGGAAGTAGAGCTTCTGTAGATTGGTATCAGAAAAGCCACAGATCTCACCATAGCGGCCCACATATTTGCTGGGGATGCGGCCGATGGCAGAAGGCCGGGTGGTCACCAGTATGCTGGCCTGGGAAGGACATATTGGAGGGTTAAGAAAGACCTGCCAGGAACACCTGTAATTGCAGGACTTGGGAAGCTGTAGCAGGAGGATCTCTATGGGTTCAAGCTCACCCTGGGCTACATAGTGAGTTCAAGGCCAGCCTGAACTGTACAGCATGATCCTGTCTCAAACAAACAAAAAAAGACATGAGGGGCTAGGGAGATAGCTCAGGGGCACAAGTGCCCTACCTGGCAAGTACAAGGTCCTGAGTTTGATCCCTGATTCCGCAAAAAAAAAAAAAAAAAAAAAAAGACGAGGATCCTGATTACTACAAACCCCTCAAGATGGAGTATCCATCCAGGGATGAAGGGAGCAATGACTGCCATACTGTAACTAACCATTACTGAGCATCTTATAGTCCAGGGCCTCATGCTGAGCACATGATACACAGAACTGCACTGGATCAGGACAACTGGAGGACCTTGCAAATGGAAAGATGAGGAAGTCAGTTCCTTGGTCAGCACCATACAACTGAGAGGTCAAAAGGCCTGGATTCGGGCCCGGCGGGATGGCTCAGTGGTCTAAAGCATCTGCTTGGGGAAGCTTGGGCAGCTTCAGGGACCATGGTTGGATCCCCGGCACCACATGCTGCGCCAGCCCTGCCCTCGGGGCGGGCTGAGCCGGCCATGAAAATGAGTGAATAGACAAACAAGGGTTCTGAAATAAGAAAAAAAAAAAAAAAAAAAGGCCTGGGTTCACACTAAGCCAGGGCCCATCCTTCCAACAGATGGGTGGGCCAAGACTAAAGGCTCCTTAGAGCATTAATGGTGAAGCTCTTAGAGACCAGCTGCTCAGAAGGCAACCCAGAACCCTCTTCTCTGTCACCACGGGCAACACTGCAATTAAACCTGAATACTGAGGTTCTAGTTTAGAAAAAACAAGCTGGGGAAATAGCTTGGCAATCTCAGCATTTGCCTGGCAACTGCAAGGACCCGAGTTTCAATTCCTGGTACTGGATGCCATGTTGGCCCTGGAACCCGGAATGTGCCAGACCACCTCAAAACTAGGCAAGGTGGCACATGCTTGTAATATCAATGCTAGAGAGGCTGAGACAGGAGGATCACTACAAGTGTGAACTGCATAGTGAGACCCTGTACCAAATAAATAAATAAATAAATAAATAAATAAATAAATAAATAAAGAGGGGCCCGGCAGGATGGCTCAGTGGTCTAAAGCAGCTGCTTAGGAAAGCTTAGGCAGCTGCAGGGACCGCAGTTCCATCCCCAGCACCACATGCTGCGCCAGCCCTGCCCTCAGGGCAGGCTGAGCCAGCCATAAAAATAAATAAACAAACAAAAGTTCTGAAACAAGATAAAAATTAAAAAAAAATAATAGTTTACAAAAACAACTGATACACTTGACCGGCATGTGGACAGAGGGTTCTGCCTGCCTGCCGCAGCACGTGTGCGCAGATTTAGCACCACTGCCTTACAGGTAAGTCAAGGGGCAGTAGTGACAGAGTGCCATGAATCACCCACCTCAGGTAGCATGTATTTGCGCAGCAGGTTGACGATGATGGCAGCTGGTACACCTGGCTCCTGAGGGTCACTACAAAGCCCTGTGCCTGCCAGCCGAAAGTCCAGGTTGAGATGCTCCAAGCCATGCAGCACAAAGAGCAGGCGGGAGCCAGCAGCAGACATCAGGGGCAGAACCTCCTTCAGGGGTGTGTAGCGCTGGGCCACCAGCTGGCACAAGGAGGCAGGGGCAGGGCCTAGGGATGACAGGTCCTCACAGGAGAAGGGGATGAGCAGCTCGAAGGCTGGCAGCAGCCCGTAACACCAGTCCAGGACCATCTTGCGCACTAACGTGCTCTTGCCCATGCCCACTGTCCCATAGAGCACCACTGTCTGCACCGGGCGCCCACAGGCATCTGGGTTGAAGAGCTGAGACAGGGCTAGAGCGGGGAGCCCAGCGGAGGGTGACTGATGACCCAAGGCCAGTGCTGAAGATGGGCGAAGCAGCTCATCAGGGGTACTCTCACGGATCACAGGGTCAACATGCGCCGTGTTGAGAGCAAAGGTCGGGCCAAACTGGCGCTCCTCCCTGGGCAGCCGGGTGAACCACTCAGCCAGGTTCTCACGATGTTGACGGACAGCTTCTAGATGGGGAGACAAGAAAATGATTTGGGTCAGGGAAAGGGACTGGAGATAATGGAGTTGGTCAGACTGGGCATCAAGACACAGTACCCAGAGATCCTGGAAGCCAGAACTTTTGGAAAAGAGGAATGTCTGGAAAGTTTGAAACCACTGTGGCAGATAGCGGGGGATCCCTGGAATGTAATGTTCATGTTATACTGACCAGCTTCACAGTGATATCTATGCATAGTCTTTTTTTTTTTTTTTTACCACCCCCCTGACCAGCTCAGCCCACCTTGGGGGCAGGACTGGAGCAACATGTGGTGTCAGGGATCAAACTATGGTCCCTGCATGCTTGCCTAAGCTTGCCCAAGAAGGTGCTCTAGACCTTTGAGGTATCTCACCAGCCCATCTATACATAGTTTTAACCTGGTTGCGAGCCCCAAAGTTGGTTGAAGGTAGAGACAGTGTCTCCAAGTTCTTTGTACACAATGAGTGCACACTGCATGAGAATTGTAGGCAGAGAGATCACAGACAGGTGGAGTGGGAGACAGGTAAAAAGGAGGGACCACTGAGGACAAGGGCAGTGGATGCTCTCGCCTCCCTCATCCTGCCCCTCCTCTCAGGCCCCCCATCTCCACCCCTACCTCACACCCACCCACTCCCAGCCTCCATCTGGATCCCAGCCAGCCAGCCCTTTACCAACTGCAGAAGTGCTCTGGAACAGCGGCCCAGGCCTCCTGGACCAGGGAGCGCTGTCTGCTGAGCTTCCATGTTGGCGTACAAAGGCCCTGGGAACAAGGAGAAGGGATGAGCTGAGGCTTGGATGGGGAGTCAGCCCTGCACAGGCTCTGAGTGCAGCCTGCCTTGCTGGACTCCAGGTCTCATGCTTTCCCAGGGACTAGAACTTTGCCCTGGCCCTCCATGCCCCACAATTAACTGCCCACATGGAACTCAGACTGCCAAGTACCAGGCCTCCTCACTTCTCAGAGATGCCCCTTTGTCCGCACCATGACTTCTACATAGATGACCTAAGCCAGCTTCCTCCAAGGCCTGGGAGCTGCCTCCATGCCCTCCCCACCCTTAGAATCCCAATCCTCTGTCCAAGGGAATCAGTGTAGTGCCATGTCGAGGCCCTTTCCAGTCTCCTGGACTGTGCCCACGATGTATTCCAAGGCATGACATGCAGAACTCACCTAAGGGGCCAAAGAGGAAGCTCCCCTCTAGGGGGCCAACTCCAACGCATCAGGAAGAAGATTCGGTCGTCTATAGAGAGAAGAAAAACATGGCATCTGTAGATCCCACTCATATCTCCTCACGTGTACAGAGCCCTTACTGGTTCTCATAGCAACACAAAGAGCCCACTGTAGCAGTTCTCGTGCAGTCCTATATTTTATTATGTGATTATTTGATTAATGTTCACCATCCCCCATAGGAGCAGGAACCACATCTATTTTTCATTTTGCTTTGTTTTTGTTTTTGTTTTTTTGCCTTTTTGAGACAGGGTCTCTCTATGCAGTTCAGGCTGGCCTTGAGGTCACTTTTATAGCCCAGGCTGGTCTTGAACTTGCACGGGTCCTCCTGCCACAGCCTCCCAAGTGCTGGGATTACAGGCGTGGGCCACCACGCCCAGCTTGGCATCTGTTTTTGTTCACTGTATCTAGAATTTAACCCAGGAATGGGCATATGGATTAGTATTCAGTATCTGCTAAATGCAAAGGAAATCACACAAATATTCCTGGACTCGTGGAGCTAGACGAGACCCCAGAAGATCACCTAGTCCCACCCTCCTATTTTAGGATGGGAAAGGAAGCTCAAAGAGGTGAGGTGACATGGGAGAGTCACCAGCTAGAGAGCCAGAGCCGGGCCTAGAGCCGCTGGTGTCTGGGAATCCCTGCTCTCTAGGAGATCCCATCCAGACTCAGAATAACAAGAAGTAGAAAGAAAAGCCCCTGCTTCTTGCTCACCTGGTGGCTGGGGTGTTCTTCCTAGACCAGAGCCCCAAGAAACCCTGGACAAATGGCGCCCCCACCTCATCCTGGGAGAAAAAGTCAGAGCCTGGAGGGCTCAGCACCACCTTCTTGGCTGCTCCCCTGCAAAGAGAATATGTGAATGTGCAGCCACCACTGTCT
Source organism: Myocastor coypus (assembly GCA_004027025.1). Taxonomy (NCBI): domain Eukaryota; kingdom Metazoa; phylum Chordata; class Mammalia; order Rodentia; family Myocastoridae; genus Myocastor; species Myocastor coypus. Next base: position 30,251 of record PVJA010022145.1, read on the forward strand.
GCTTCCTCTCTCCCACACACCCCTGCGCCATGCCCCGCCCCTCAACCCACCATGCTCAGCCCTCCCTCCCGCTGCCCGGACAGGCTTCCAGCTCGTCCTTCTCTAATGATCCCAACTTGAGTGACCCCATTTCCCTTGCTGCCAGTGCCTGCCTCTCTCCTGAGGCTTCACAAACACCTTGGTCCTGCCTCGTAGCCCAATGATTTGCTTTTAGAAACAGGGTGCAGTGGTGCATGCCCAGAATCCTAGCATTCACAAGGGTGAGGCTGGAAGATCGCCATGGTCTGAGGCTAGCATGGGCTAGGAAGCAAGACCTTGTCTCCAAAAACAAAACAAACAAAAAGAACCAAACTCTGCTTAGGTGTCACGTCTCCCACCTGGGCTGCCCCCGAGCTCAGACAGGAACCCTGTGTTCATTTTCAATAGCTTTCCGGAGCTCACAGCTTCCAGTAATTATTATCTACTCCCGCCTGCCTTTGTTCCTCAGCCAGCAAGTCCTTATAGCTGAGTTTTAATGGTTTTATCATTTTATCTTCTCTGTGACTCTTATGTAAGCTGCCTTTGAGACTGATGTAAATAATAAATGAATGAATGAACTTCCGACTTGACATAGTCATAATGACATTCTGCTTCAAACTTCACCCGTGTGAAACTGGATTCAATCTTCCCTCTCCCCTTCTAGTTACTTCACCACGGCTCTTCCTAAATACTCAGTTGAGGTCAGGGAGATGGTTCAGTGACATAAGTGCTTGCCTGGCAAGTGCAAGGTTCTGAGCTCCATCCTTGGTACAAAAACAACAGCAACAAAAAAGGAAATACCTGCCTAAATACTCAGTCGATCCTGGAAATCTGAATCGTTGGCGCATTCCTTCATACCCTGCCTCCTCCAACTGTGTGGCTCGTGCCCCAGCCTCTCCCCACTGCTCTGCCTACAGGCACCTATCCTGGCGTCCCCGCAGACTCTTCCGGGTTTACCGGTTATCTCCACAGGGGCGCGCTCTGCCTGCAGTCTCAGGCCCTGCCCTCCTCTCTCAGCCACACTCCCTAGACTCCTAGGCTCCTGACAAGTAGCTAAACCGTGGAACATGGTTACTGAGCTTGCGCCCAGCCTCATTGGGCTCACTGCATTCGTGTTCTTATTTTGCTGCACTGTATTCATGTTCTTATTATTATTTATTATAATATATTATAATTAATAACTTTTTGCTAACGTTATTCAGCTCAGAACGACCTTTCTTCATGATCAGAATCCCACTTTTTAAAAAATACCGTTTAAGGGTCCACTCTCTTCAGAAGCTATGAGCCTATAGCACCCCTAAATGCAGACTCCTACGCAGAACCGCCTGGCTCCGGGGATCAGAGATTAAGGGCAGAGATCTGAGATTAAGGGCGGGCACCCTTTTCTATGCGGCTGCAGACGGTGCCATGGTTTAGCAGGCCCAACCAGAGCAGCACCTGGCTAGCACAGGAGCGCCCGGAGGTCGAAGAGGGTTAAGAGGATCCCCCACACCAAACCTGGAAAGTTCAAGGTTAGCATCAGATCCAGGGCCACTGAGTCAACGTGGGACGCACAGAGAAACAGCGATTCTCTGCTGATCACTCTGGTCTCCAGGGCAGTACAGGGACAGTGTTTGCACGGGTCCAGAGACACGCACCAGACTGGGTCCCCAAGCAGCTGCCACTTTCAGATGGCTTTGCGGACCCACAGGAAAAGCTGCGATCGCCACACGTTCGCCCTTCCCAACGGCCCAGCAGGGTGTTACTGTTCCAGCCAAGAACTCCTAGCGGCACTCGCTCTGTGCTTCCCCACTCCGCAACCCGCCCGTGCTCCCGCCGAGCCGAGCGGACCAGCCCGCCGGAAGGGCGATCGACCCTGCCTTTACCCGCGGATGCCCAGGCCCGGGAGCCCGTCGCCGCGGCCTAGTGGCGCAGACTCCTAGTTCCCGGCTCGCTTGGCACGGCGCTTCCTGCCCGCCTCCGCCCGCCGGCGCCCGCCCAGCTGTCCCGGGAGCCGTCCCACAGCGCGCACCCAAGCGCGCGAGCCACAGTGCCCAGGCAGCAGGGTCTGGGCGGGTGGTTTCAGTGACTGGGGCGCAGGGCAAGAGACTCGGTCCCACCCGCCCCGCCCTGCCCCCTCCAGGGAACAGCCACTGTACCCGCACGCCCTGCCGCCAGTACTGCCCCCTGCAGGTTCCCAAGTGCTAGTCCGGCCCAGTGACCTCACTAACCACCTCCCAGGCTGGATTGCTGATATGCCCATTTTGCAGATGAAGACACTGCAGTTCAAAAGGACAAAATGACTTTCCAGGACGACCCAGTAGGGAAGTAGATGGGCCAGAACCAGAATCTGAGGCCTGGGCCTTCCTACCTCGCTCACGCCGGGGCATCCTTCCTCCTGTCTCTCTGTCCTCTCCCACCTCATCCCCACCCCATCACGTCCTCAGTTTGCCTCCAGGCAAATATCGGAGCCCTTCTCAGATCCTCCTTTTTGTACCTGACCCCTTCAGGCCCCAGATCTCTGTATGCAGCTTGTTGCTTGGGTGAGGATAGAAGAAGAATGGGGTTAAAGGACAGTTTCCTCACCAACTTGCTTTTCCTGTCTGAGGCTCAAAGCCCCACCCTTATGCCACACCAGGAATGCCCAGGGCTCACATAGCCCACATGGAGGAAGCACCTACCTCCCACAACCGGAAGGTATGACAGCCATGCAAGCCTCCACATGCAGACATGGATGTGTAACAGACAGGTCCCATCCAGAGCTCTGCAACAGGGACCTCAACAGTTCCTCAGGACAGGGCTGGGAAGAGCTTTGTGGTCTGCTCCATCCTGGCTAGAGACAATGATGGTGTTTGAGCTAGGCATTTGTCCATTCATTCAACATATGGTGTTGAACTGGTATGGAGCTCCTGCAGTCCTGGGTGCTTCCCCATCTGGGTTATGTGAGCCCAGAGTGTTCCTTTGCATGGCACCAGGAAGGAGCCTTGAGGGCCCCAAGCCTCAGGTCTAAGCCTCAGCAGTAAGCCCTGGGTTGCTCACCAGAGCAAGGGTTTTAACCACATTTATAAATCATATACCTGAGTAGAATAAGCACTTGCCTTGCAAGCACAAAGTCCTGAGTTCAATCCCCAGTACTGCAAAAATCAATCAATCAATCATATACCTGAGAGGCAAAGTGTTAGGAAAGCCTAGAAGAGGAAGCTACTGCTTCTGGCAAAAGAGATGACATTTGAACTGGATGTTTTAAAAAGTAATAATCAGGGTAGGCAGGAGGGGTGACAGTGGGACAGGAGGGCCCCAAGTTCAAGGCTATCCTGGGCAACTTAGCAAGAGAAACTCAGGGGAGCATGGCACATTCACTTTTTTTTTTCCTTTTATGTATTTGGTATAGGGTCTCACTATGCAGCTTGGACTTATAGTGATCGCCCTGTTTTCAGCCTTCCTAGTGCTGGGATTACAAACATGTGTCACCATGTCCAGACTTGTTCACCAGCTCATTGAGCCAGGGGGATGGGACCAGCACTGTATACAGGCCCAGACTGAACTCCAGCCCCTGTGCCTGCCAAAGCAGGAGCTTAGTCTGTTGAGCTATCTTGCCAGACCCACATGCACATTTTAAGGGAAGTTTTCCAAGGGGAACAGAGTGGGATGAGGAATGAGAATCAGAGCAAACTATCACTGTGGTCTCAGGCTAACATTTTAGGACTGGCACACTTTTCTTGTATTGCTCCCTTGACCCAGCCCTGCCAGGCAGGCAGTCGTCTGCTGGAGGCAGGCATCACCTGCTGCAGTTACTGGATGTGCCTCAGAGCAAGCAGCTCCCCTCCCCCATGGGTATGACAGCCATGTAAGTTTTATTAATAACATATAATTTGACTGGTGCCCTTCAGACAGAAACACTATGAGTCATGTGGCAGGCATGTCCTCTGAGCTCAGGATGGGGCACCAGGTGCCCTAAGAGCCATAAGATAAAAAACTGTCTTGGTCAACTCCAACCTCCAGCCCACTGCACAGGCCCTGGCATGGAGCATGGAGTTGTATTAAAGAGCATGATTGGTCAAGTCCCAGCAGTAATCTGGGAAACAGCATCACACATAGGGCAGTGCTTAGGGAAACATACCTGGATGTCAGAACACATTTATCTCCAAGATGGAAGATTATGGGACCAGAGGAAGGCCCAGTGCATAGCCCACCGATGGCAAGAGCACAGAGCATTGAGAGCTTGTGCGGGTCATTTCTCCCAACCCTGGTTTCTTTTTCTCTAAAAGTATTACAGGCAACTAAGTTAGATAAAAATTCATATAGAGGCCAGGCGTGGTGGTGCACACCTGTAATCCCAGCACTCGGGAGGCTGAGGCAGGAGGATTGGTGCGAGTTCGAGACCAGCCTGGGCTACAAAAGTGAGCTCAAGGC
>PVJA010022146.1:0-34655 GCA_004027025.1 Myocastor coypus
TTTTTTTTTTTCTTTCTTTTTTCTATGCAACATTAATAGGGAGGTGGGTCATGCCCACACACTGCACTCTATAGAATGATTGTGAGGACAATATGCAATATGTCAACTTTTAAAGAAAAAAAGGGGGAAAAGAAAAAAAAAAGTAATGTGGGTTTACAAAGGTTAATGTTTAGCTGTTTGATCAATCTTATATACCTATATGTATTAATCTAAACTGATCCGATGATGAAAATATGTAATATAACCATTGTTAAATTTAAACAATAAAAGAATTGAAAAAAAAAAAAAAAAAAAAACGATATTTGCCCGTGTGCTAATAGTTAAATATAAGCAGCCTGAGTGCTACAGTTAAAAAGCAAAGATTATTCAACTGAAATGAATAGCAACTCAGACAAATTATGTATGTGTTATGGGTTAAATATAAAGCACTTCACCCAAAAGATTTATATCTTGAGGGCTTGAGGGCCAGTGCAGAGGGGAGGCTGAGAGAGTCGACAGGATCATGAGGGCGATAAACTCACCAATGAATCAACCTGTTGATGAGTTTGTAGCTGAAGGGGCATCAGGAATTGGGGCCTACTTGAAAGAAGTAGGCCAGTGCATCATATATGGAATGGTACATTCATGTCCCTGGCTGTTTCTTCCTTTCTAGGTCACTCCCGCTTTCTGCTTCCTGGTGGTCTTGAGGTGTTTCCTTCTGTCACGCCCTTTTACCTACATACTTTTGCTTTGCCACAGGCCCAAAAGCAATGGAATGGGTGAAACATGAATTCAAACCTATGAAAGCTCAAGCCAAAATGAAGCTTTCCTCCTTAAAGTTGTTCTTCTTAGGGAGTTTGTCATAATGCTGAAAAGCTGGCTAACAGAGTTTGCAAAAGCAAACATTCAATATACAGATACAGAAAAGTAAAAAAAATAAAAAGACATGCCTGGGGCTGGAGAGATAGCTCAGTAGAATAAGAGCTTGCCTGGTTAGCACAAGGTCCTGAGTTTGATCCCTGGTACTATTGGGGGAAATTTCTCTTTTCTTCACAGTATTGTAAAAAGCTAAGTAATAAGGAGCTAGCTGAATGGCTTGCCTATCATAGGCCTCTTTTCCAAATTTTGTTTTCCAGTTTTCACCATTTCTTAGCCACTGTAAAGGATAAAAATGTGGTAAATATACATGCTCAATGTTACTGTATTCAAGAATAAGCATTACACCAGTTCCTCCTGCTCAAATTCCATTGATCACAACTAATCTTTTGCTGCACTATGGGTAACTGGTAGAAAAATCATAAAACATGGTCACCTCTGTGCAGCCACAGATAAGGCTAAATGTATGGGTTAAAACAAATCTTTCAATAAATGGAATCCTTCCCTCTTTTAATACATGGAGAAAAAGAATGGATACTGCTACAATGTCACATTTTCCAGAAGAAACTAGATTTAATGGAAATTAAACTTATCCAGAGTCACATAGCTAATAACTGAAATTCCCCATGTCCTTGGCTGTCAAATTCCAGAGCCCCTACTTCTCAGCTATGTTTTACATGGGCCTTAGGACTGCTTTCAAAGCCCTTCAATACATTGATCTTTCACTGAATTTGAAAGCATACCTTGAAGTCCAAGAGAAAAACAAGGCAGCTAGGTACCCACTGGCTGACAGTTTCAATCCATTATGGCCACTGAATGTGGTGCAGAAAACTGCCTCTTGTATGAACCTAGACATCCTGCATGCATCAAATGGTGGGTAAGTCTTCTGGAGAGCCAAAACTATACAAAGACAGGGAGCAATGTGTGTATCAATTGCAAATTTTGGAAGGCATATTGTAGGTGAATGAAACCAAAAGAGTCAAATAGAAAGTTTTGATGTCCTATTCTACTAAGAATAAATTTTGCTAAATTTCTTTGTGGTAGAATTTCAGTGTCATTTTGAAAGAATGAGGAGAAGGAATTCGCTAAACTAAAAAGGAAGAACATGCTAAATTAATACAAGTGTAGATACAATTCCAAATCGCAGCAACTACAAATCTTAGAGTAGCTAGCAAAAGAGAAGAAAACAAAAGCAGAGAAAGAGAATAGAGAGGAAGAGATGGGACAGAGCACATTCTAGATTTTAAACCATTCTGACTCGAAGTGCCTTCTTAATTTCCCTCTGAAATTTTGTTGGTGACACTTTCATTTTAGCTGTCCAAAAACGTCCCAAAGCTTAAGAGGCCCAAACTTTTAACTTTGGTTGCCAGGGAAACTGCCTGTATTTGCATGCTCCTTCACTGATTCCTGAGGGCAATCCTTGACAGACGCAAGGTCTATAAAGGCCCTGGGCTGCACCTGCTGTACTCTTATGGCACCAGCTCTCATTCTGCCTCCAGATCCCACCTCTGTGGTACTCAGGTCCTATAATTTTGAGCGGTCCCTGTGGGAAACAGACTTGAGCCTGCTTTTATGGTATGTCAACTTCGTTAACATAAGGACATGATCAGGAATTTTTTTTTTTTTTCTTTTGGTTGGGTTTATTTTGAACCCTTTAAAGTATATCAATATGACTTCATCAGTGGGGGGGGGTAATCTGACAGAAAACATTTAAGATGATGATTAAAGAGATAATTATGTTTCTCTAACTCTGTGTCTTCTAGAAATGACCCATCTATCTTCATTGTCTTTCCTGCATTCTTTTCAATTGTTTTCAGGAGATCTTATTAACTAGCCATAGGATACAATAGATTAGATGAAAATGATGAAAAGATGAAATGATAAAATACAGATGCAACTGGTTACTGAACAGCAGGGCTAGTTGGTTATAAACAAAAGCAATATTCATTAAGATCCTCTTGGGGAGGGATTAAAAACTCGTATGATACATATGTATGTTTAAGCTATACTTATTTAAATTCTGCAGATGTTGATTTTGAAGGAATGCCAGAGCGAAAAAGAACAAAAGATTTTTATTCCTCTCTTTTAGCCTGCTCATAGAGTCCAACCTTGAAAATGTTAAAATTACATTTAATCAGATAAAATAAGTGCAGTCCCAAATGTCTGACCTGCTTATGAAATCTGTTTCCTCAACAAAGAATAAAGCAAGAAGGAATGACTCCAAAATCTATTTTCCTTTGGAGTAATGTGTTGTTACATAGTTATCAGAGAAGACATAATTTTGGAAGCAGCTACTAGACGCAAACATGTTTGCTGTCATTTGCTATGAAATATAGCACAGGACCTAGGCTATTTCGGCTGTCCATGATTTATCCATATCTCTTCTTTTAACTGTACCTCTTTTCACTTTGGGGTACTATGGCTCTGCAGCTGTCATTCAAGGTGCTTCTAATAGGTTTATCTAGACCATCCTTAGAGGCTGGGGTGAGGTATGGATCAGAATAAACCATAAGAATATTGCAAGATTCTCTCAATATGGATAAGTTGAAGAAAAGTCGTGTGACTCAGTTATAGCCAATAAGTGTTTTATAAAAGTAATTAATTTATTTATTTTTGGCTTGCCCAGGTTGCCTTAAGTATGGGTATGGGAATCAAACCTCCATCCCCTGTGCCTGACTGGGATTGGCCATGCAGGTACTTAAACCGCTGAGCTAACCTGAGCACCCCCAATCATAGTCAATAAGAATGAAGGAAAATTTCACAGGTTGTGCTTTTAGGATCCATACTGTGGTTTTCTTTTCATTAAATCATAAGCTCTCAAGGACCCCTGCATGAGAAAGCAATCAGCTCAGCATTATGAATAGGTGATTTGCTTGTGTTCTCCATTCACCCTTCTGAGTGATTTCTACTCCAAGACTTCATAAGTATATTAGTTGGTAAAAGTCTTGTAAGCTTAACCAGTTTAGGTCAAATTTTCTATCACTTGAATCAAAAAGACTCTGAGATGACAAACACAGAAAGTATCAAGCTGAAGCATTGGAGGCTCAAGATACAACACTGAAATGAGGATCACGTCAACTTACATTTTGCCTAGTAGAAATGCATTCGCTGCTAGAAAACTGTTACATCCACTGCCCAGTTGTGCTAGGGTGTTGGGATAGGTTGCCAAGATACTGAAGAAAATTCCTGGATGTGGTACATGGGGCAGGGTTTGTTAAGATTCATTAGTAATGCTGAGGAGATAATTCCATGGCACAAGTGCTTGCCTGGCAAGTGCAAGGTCATGAGTTTGAACCCCAGTCCTGCAAAAAAGAATTTAAAAAATAATAAAAAAGTGATTAATTAGTGAGTATTAATAGAGAAGGACAACATTCACTGAGGCTCACTAACAGAAGAGTCCAATAGCAATAGACTGGACAAAGTTATGCATGAGGTTCAGAGGACAGTGTAAGTGCCAGAGGTTTGGGTGGTGGTACACCACACAGAGCAACCAACAGAAGGTACTTGAAAGGTTTGATAGACCTTTTGGACCAGCTGGCCTGGTGTCATTTACTGTCCCCAGTATATTGTTCTCTATACCTGATTATTGGAAAGAAAAGGTTTTAGAAGCTAAACCACATAGTAGTGATATTTTTATCTTGCTTTCTTCCACCATATGACTACCTTTCCCAGCTGCCTTAGCATAGGGGCAAGAGGGTGGTTTCCACAGATAAGCCTAACTTGCGTAGTTCCCAGGGTCCCTTGGACAGTACTTATCTAATTAAACATAGTAATTATCTGGCTTGGGTAGACTGTCACTATTCTTTGATTTGATGACTCTTAGAAACATAAAATGGCCTCTCAGGGACATATTGCTGAATGTCCCCCTTATTTTTCCAATTAGGATTGAAGGAAGTTGACTACAACTGAAGATAAAAGGACTTTTTAGATATATCTTCTTTAACTGTTGCCCTGAGCAAATACAGTTATTGATCTGGTTAGCTGTCCAGCTCTGCCTCTTGCCAGTTTATGTGATGAATCACACTTCTGTAACTGGAAAACTAAGATCCTTTACTAATATGCCTCTGATTTTATATCCTAGTGATAGTAACCAAGGAAGCACTTTTAAATGTCACTACTGGAGAAGATCCAAGTAGTCACAAAATCTTCCTTCTCAGACTTTGATACAATGAATCTCAATGGACTAGAAATATTGAGGGCTTTCAAGAATACAGAACTTGGCTAGGTGAAGATTTGGACTAGAACTTAGCACTCAGCCCACTTAATCAGCAAAACACGTCCCGATAAGCAAGTTCAAAGGGCTCCAGGGTGGCATTTTCCAGAACGCAGCTTTGCTACTTTTCTGTACTCATCCAGTCATCTTGTTGAACTCAACTGACAAGAGAAATTCAAAGTGTCAAAATAACCTTTAAATAATTTCAAGTGAGAATGCAACCATGAATGTCAATTGGTCCTCCTCCATCACTAAGTGACAAATTACAAGTAATAGACTTCCCCTAACTCCTTTAAGGTTTGTTTCTAAAACAAGGATATTTTCTAAAGCAAGGATATGACCACTCTACTTCAATATAGGATACAAAACATTAGAGCAATTAGGCAAGAGGAAGATATAAAAGGGATACATACAGCTAAGCAAGAATTCAAATCATCATTATTTGCAGATAATATGGTCTTCTATATAAAAAACTACAAAATTCAACAAAAAACTTTTAGAAGTAATAATCAAATTTATCAGGGTAGCAAAATGCAAAATATTAAAAAAAAACTTGAAAAATCAATAGTATTCTTGTACACTGATAATGAAATAAAAATCAGAGAATATTATTCACAATAGCACCAAGAAAAATTAAAAACTTAGGGATTAATTTAACCAAAGTGAAAGTCCTCCACCTGAAAAACTATGGAACTCTGAAAATGGAGATTAAAAAGAACATCAGAAAAAAAGAAAGAAAGAAAACAGAAAATTATACCTTAGTCCCAGATAGGAGCAACCAATATTGTGTAAATGATCATCTTTAAAAACTGATGCGGGGCAGAGGAGATGGCTCCATGGCACAAGTGCCTGCCTGGCAAATGTAAGGTTGTGAGTTTGAACTCTGGTCCTGAAAAAAGAAAAAAAAAAAAAAACACCCAAGAAACAAAAAAATGTATGCACAAACTAAATTCAGTTACTTTCAATGTATCAATAGTATTCCTCAGGGAAGTAGAGAAAACCACCCTCGAATTTATACAGAACAAAAAGACTGGAAGTAGCAAAAGTAATTCTAGGCAACTAGAATGAAGCAGAAATCACCACAATTCTGAGTTACAAGTTATATTATAAAACTACAGTGATAAAACACAGAATTGCATTCACATAAAAGCATAAATATGGATCAAGGTAATAGAAGAGAGGACACAGAAAAATTTAAGACACATTTGGCCATCTGATATTTGAAAAAGGTATCAGAAATATGCTAGAGGAAAGTTAGTCTCTTTAAAATATGATTCTAAGACAACTGGTAGAAAAATAATCTTTCTTGATCTGTATTCTTACCATATTTTAAAACAAAATAGGAGTGATTGAAGATTTTTTTTCAGAACCAGGGGTTGGATTCAGGCCCTTGCACTTGCCAGGCAAGCACTTATTCTACTGAGATATCTCCCCAGCCACAAGATCTAAATATTAAAACAGAAATACTTAACCTAATGGAAGATAAAGTAGATAAAACTGTTGAAGTCATAAGCATAGTCAATAACTTTCTGAAAATAATACTCTGTTGCCAAAGAAACAATATTAGGAATCAACAACTGGGTTATGACAAGTTAAAGCACTCTGCACAGCCAAGGAAAAAGCAAGTAGAGTGAAAAGATAAGTAGTTACAGAGTGTAAAAAAAAATTTTTTTTCACCTGTATCTCAGACAGGACTAATATTTACAATACATAAACAACTCAAAAAAGCCTGACTCCATTAAAAAACCTAATCAAAATAAAGGAGATTAAATTAAACGAACAAGCACTTCTCAGAATTACAAATTATCAAAAATACATGAAAAAATATTGTTCATCATGAGTCATTACAGAAATACAAATTAAAGCAACACTAAGATTACAGTGAATGAATGGCTATCATCAAATAAGATTAAATGCTGGTGAAACTGTAGTAAAAATGGGCACTGATCTATATTGATGGTGGGAATATAAATTAGTAAACCACTATCAAAAATCAGTGTGGCGAGTTCTCAAATAATTAAAAATTGAAATTCCACTCCACTCAATTATTTACTTTATAGGTATCTTTCTGAGAGAATTAAAAACACCATGTTGTAGTGATATATGCATGCCTATGTTTAAAGCAGTTCAATTCATGATAGCTATCTTGAAAGGAGCCTATATGTCTATCAACAAATGAATAGATAAAGAAAACATGGCATTTATGCACAATGGAGTTCTACTCTGTTTTAAAGAATAAATTTGAGTCATTTGTCAGAAAATGGATGTATCTTCAGGGCATAATATCAAGTGAAATAAATCAGCTACACAAGCTTAAATATTGCATGGTTTCTCTTATATGAGCAGTCAAGTACTGAAGAAATAGCGTAGTGATCTAATCATCTGCCTGGTAAGCCCAAGGACCCTAGTTTGATTCCTGGCTCCACATGCCATGCTGGCCCAGAACCTTAGGCATGCATGCATGAATCTGCCAAAATAAGACACTTTAATAAACCATTCTGCCTAATGTTTCCTTTTATTTCTCAAAATTATGAGAAGGCTACATTTTCTACCTTGAAAAAAATGACTTCCCTGCTTTGGTTTCAATCAGTTTAAGCTGTTCATCAGAAAAGTGTTCTTGCATAAATGGGCTGATGCTTCAAATTGTTAACTGTGTCCTTAGCTACATAATAAACTTGATTAGACCATCTATATGAATTAGGTTACTAATATTATTGAATTATCTTTTTCTAGCATTGCAATCTCACTAGGATCTGCACAGCATTTTCTTTCTTACACTTTGATATTTTTATCTCTTGACTTACTTTTATAAAAAATATTTTCTTATATACTTCCTAGTCACTAAGTAGATAAAATAATTGATAATAAAAGTTTCTTAATGAGATTGAAAAGAATGAGTATCTAAAAAGCCTTAGAGCCTTAGAATTATCGATAATGCAGAATATTTCTGGTAACAAAAATACTCAGTTTTTTTTTTTTGTTTGTTTTGAGCAGAACATATTTATTGAGGGTAAGAAAGCTCCTATCCAAGGGAGAGAGAGGAGGGGGGTCCCGAGTGGGTGTTCCCCCTCAGTTGTTTTTTAATAACAAGAGTACTGTGCAATTTGATTCAAGTAAAGAAAATGCACTTAGTTGACAGTTTTAGTGTTATATTCTTGGCTACTGGACATTGTAAAATATTAAAATTGTCCCTTGACCTAGGTAGGAAGAATGAGCTAGCAAAAACCACATTCTTTTTGGTATAAGAACAAAAGACAGTGTCTATACTTGAGTCCTCAGGAGATTATCCTAACACATAACGCAAACTATGAATTTAGCCAGCTCTTACAATGTTATCTTGGCAAGAGAAGTCTTAGTTCTGAAGCAGTGAAAGTGTCTTCTAAGATTTCAGGTCAATACATTTTCTTATATATTCTCAATGCAGTAAAAGATAACTATTCTGTGAAAGAAAATGGAGCCAAGGTTTGCAGAATGCAAAACTCCGGTGATAAATTGTTCTTTTTTAAAAAAATTTTTAAAGAATTTTTTATTTTATGTATTTATTTTTTTCTTGTTTCAGAACCTTTGTTTGTTTATTCACTAATTTTTATGGCCGGCTCAGCCCGCCCCAAGGGCAGGGCTAGCGCAACATGTGGTGCCGAGGATTGAACCGTGGGCCCTGAAACCGCCCAAGCTTTCCCAAGCAGGTGCTTTAGACCACTGAGCCATCCCGCCAGGCCCAATAAATTGTTCTGTAAAGAGAATTTTGTGCGTTGGCTTAGTCTTTTGCTTCTTAAGCTTTTAAATCCTTTATTCTTGTGTGTGTGTGTGTACATATTTTTAGGGAAGGTTTACAGAGTGTTCGGGGTTTCACTACTAGATCAGACTGATAGTGGTCCACTTGCTTACATCCTCCCAAGAGCTGGGATTACAAACACGCACCACCATGTTCGGTCTTAATTTGTCATCGCAGTGCACCTTAGGGACAGGGCCGGCAAGGCCTGGGGATCAAACTTCCGACCCTTACGTCTGCTAAATCCTTTATTCTTGATAAGAAAATAAAGCAGAAAACTAACAATATTCATGCAGATGCTAGGCATCCCTTCCTTTCCTTCCCTTCCCTTCTCTTCTCTTTCCTTCCATTTCTTGCCTTCCTTGCTCTTTTACTCTTCTCCATTTTGAAGATGATCTTAGAAAGTTCTTTGCACAAACGAGAAAGGGAAATAGGGAAGGAAGGAGGCTGGCAAAGTGTGTGTTAACGGAGGAGTCACCACTTCGGACAACTGGTGTTTCAAGTCACCTGTAAACTGCTAAGAGACTTAGTGTGATGTGACTCATATGTGTCTTCCTGTGGTGTAAGGAAAGTGAGGTATTTGTCTACCCACTCCAGCTCTCTATGCCATGACCTGAAACAGAAGGACACACAGGAAGCTCTGGATACCTGTGGAAACTATCTTCAGAGATCTCAAATTCATGGGGAAGGAGCTCTGATAGCATAGATGTACCATTAGCACCTCCTAATTAGTTGTTCTGTCTCCATTCCCCACTGCCAGTGATTGTTCCAAAGAGATTTCTCTAAAACCCCAAGATCTAGCAACTCATTTGCTTACTTGATTGTCTCAGTGGCTCCTTACTACTTTTAGAGTAAAATCTTCATAGCCTGGCTTACTTGCTAAGATTGTGTGCATGTCACCACAACTACTCTTCCAGGGTCATCTCCAGCCTATCTGGCACTCAGGCTAGACTCTGGGCACACTGTAACATGTATGGTTCTCAACTGAGCCACACTCAGGAGATTCCCATGCATAGCATTTCCTTGTTCAGAAAGTCACTTATGAAAACTTAAAAAATGGTGTTTTGTCTACTGTATGCCAGGCACTGAGTTGGGCACCACAAGTAGTTTGTGGAATAAATTACAGCTGTCTTCAACAAACTCACTCAGAAGGTCAACCAAGCCTTTTTCAGGCTTTATTTTATTTATGATTACTCAAGTATATAATGTCCTACTTACTTTGCTTGCTCATTGTCTGCTGGCTATATAGCTCATTAGAATAAAAGATGTGCAAGGGCAGAAATTTGAATTTTTTTCATCCAGATCTCATTTCCAGAGGAGCATCTAACACATGGTGGGAACTGAATAAATATTTGTGAATGAGTTATATCAAAATTATTTATGAAATGATTTTTGTATTGTATTGCATTTTGTACAGTGTTGTTTTGTTTTCAGGCACCACACTTTGTAGACCATCTGCTTTTTACTACTCATATTACTTTCTCCTCTGTATATTAAATAAATAAATGAGACTTCATTAGACCTCTGTAGCATACTTCTTTGTCTCTATTTCTAATTATTTTCATGTGATTAATTCTCAGAACTGAAATTTCTGGGTTGAAGTCAATTTACAATTCCATGTCAATATGCACAAGACAATATTTTTTCTTCACATCCCATCTGAGGATGGATACAGTTGTGCTTCTTGACTATCTTATAGGTTAAAAAGTGGTATTGAATTACAGTTGTAATTTTCATACTTTTGTAAGTCATCATTTTTAATAATGTTTACTTTGCATTCTTCTGTCTTATGGAGTTTTCTAAGGTGAGTGTGAAGAGGTGAATAGTGAAACAACTACACCGGTCTGGGCTTGGTCCCTTCTTCATCTCCACCCAGTTTGACTGTAAGCAAGGCATGATTGGAGATAATAGGATGCTTGGGGTTTTGCCACCATCCTCTTTGGGTAGGAACAACTTATCCTTGTCACATAAACTGTACAAGTCACTGAGTAAGGCAATGAAGATGGAACAGTCTCAAAAGCAACTTCCATGGAAGACTTGGTGGAAAGTTCCTAGCACCCATAATGATATTGATTTATCCATTTCTGTTCTCATAAAGTAGCTCAAACTTCTGTTTCCTGTGATATAATATTAGTATAATATTAATAATTAATATAATATTAATATTAAGTAAACCAGGAGCCCAGAAATTCAAGGTACTCTGGTGACCTCTTTGTATCCACAGTTTATAAGTTTTTGAATCCTCCTTAATTCCAAACACACACTCAAAGGTACAACAGTCTATATATAGTCCAACCCATGTACAAAATCACTGAGTATTTTCAGATAATTTGCACACATCCTCTCCTCTCCGTATTTAAATCATCTCCAGACTGTTGCTAATAACCAGTGGAATGCAAACATTCAGAAAATTGCTGTTATATTCCATTGTTTAGGGGATAATGTCCAGAAAAAGAGTCAGTGAATGTTTTAGTACAGTTAAAATGTTGACTTTTATTCTGAATAATTTTGCTCCATGCATGATTGAAATAGATATGGAGCTCACAGATGTGAAGGCCCAATTTTGTATGTTTTTCGTTTTATTATTTTTGGTTTCTTCTTGTTCCCAGAGTATGCAAGCAAGTAGAGGGACAAAGAGACCTCTACCTTTTTCCTTAACTTTGAGACAAAATTGACTGTTGATGGCTAGCACAGAGTTTGAAATTCAGACCAATCTTATTCTGTGAGAATCAATACCTTCAGGCATCAGTGCTCAACACTGTTGCCCTGGGTATGCTGTTCACGCCTAGCATAGCCCTTAGTGGCTGTAGTATGTTTTCAGTAAATCACATCAGAATTCTGCTTGCAGTAATCCAGGGTTGAATCTAATTCGTCTTTCCAGTTTAAAAATTTATTAGTAGAGACAGAATATTATCAAAGCCACCATTGTTATGATGCCAACTACTCTGAGGATCCCACAAGAAGGGACTATTTCTTCAATATATTTCTAAAGTTTCTTCCATATATGAATTTGCTTGAGAAGGTGGATGCTATTCAAAAACGTTAAAATAAATTTATTTTCCTTCCTTGTGTTATTTTTAAAGCAGACCATTAATATTCAAATCTCTTTTGGAACACTAGTTCTCTTGAAGTAAAGAGGGACATAATATTTTTTCTATTCTTGGCTAGCCAAAGTTTGAGGTTGGGCCAAGAGGTCATTATGGGAACTGGGAAACCATCCCTGTTCTCTGTGTCAAACTCATGGTGGTTAACCTGGACAGATGCTAATGAGAATCACAGCTGGATTGTCTCAAAGAGATGCTACACCTATAATGAAATCTGTCCCTTTTACATTTAAAATGTCATTACAGTGAAACTTGCAATTATTTAGGATGTAGTTGGAAGATTTCCCACAGATCTTTTCTCAGACCAGGAAAATGAGGGGCTCATTCAAAATGAGAGAAACAGATCTAAGTTTCATACAGAGAAGATCCAAGCACATAAGACTCAGGCTTTGGAAAAGTGAGACAAATGGCCAGCATATGAAATACATAGTG
The DNA here is from genome assembly GCA_004027025.1 of Myocastor coypus. NCBI lineage: Eukaryota > Metazoa > Chordata > Mammalia > Rodentia > Myocastoridae > Myocastor > Myocastor coypus. The sequence continues at coordinate 12,377 of PVJA010022146.1, forward strand.
GACCTTAGGTCAGGGAGTACTAATAGATTTGAGCACTTTTGTTTGCTTCATTCATCAATTCTTTCATCAAGTGAAAAAAAGGCATATATTGTTCCAGATATGGAACTAAGTGGTCAGGGAAAGTGGCTGATGCGTTACTCACGGAGGGATGCATAATGAAAATAAACAGGACATTTAAAATTAATATTTGGTAGAACATGTATACTGAGGAATGAAGAAGGTACTATGATGGAAAATACCCAGGATGGATACACATAGGGAGGGTTCTAGGAACAGGAAGTATTTGGAAAATAGTATAGTTTTTATGTAGAATGTTCTTCAAAGACCTAAGTGTCAAACGGCTGTTTTTCATTGGTACTACTGGGAGATGGTGAAACCTTTAAAAAGTGGAAACTTAGTGGGAAGATCTCTCTTTCTCAGTGTGTGTGTGTGTGTGTGTGTGTGTGTGTGTGTGTGAGTGTGTGTGTGTGTCTGTGTGCGTGTGTGTGTGGTCTGTCTGTCTGTCTGTCTGTTTGTCTGTCCTTCTCTTGCCACCCATAGAATACATGGTTTTTTCTCTAGTAAATGCTGTTGGCCATTGTATGCTATCTCACCACAGGCTCCAAAACAAAACATAGCAAAACCTCCAAAATTATTTTTAAAATTTTTATTATTTTTGTGGGATTGGGGTTCAAAGTCACAATCTTGCACTTGCCATTCAGGCACTTGTACCACGGAGCTATCTCCCCAGCCCCACCAAAATTCTTTAGTCAAAATAAACTTCATCATTATAAATCAATAATCTTAAATATTTTTATACTGATGGGACACAGGAAGAGATCTTAAGAATGACAAGGTCATGGTTACTCAAATATCTTTTTAGTAAAAGCAGTGCTGTGACTCACAATCGGTGAGCTCTTATTCCTGAGGGAGGGTCAATATGGGCCTCTCATCTAAAGGAACCCCTGCCACTCTATTTTCATGGTAATTTTGGAGTACCAGATGATTCCTCATTCTTCTCTTGCTAAGGGCTTCAGAAGTAGGTAAAGGATTAGCCTACCCCTTTCCCCACCTGGATGACAATGTAAACTTTTAGTTAATTCTTAAGCTCTGTTTACTTGGTAATTTGATAGCATAAAGTCAGCAGTTGCTAGGGAACATTGCTAATGATAGAATGAGTCCCTATTGGACAATTACATTTGGACTTGGGGGGGGATATGCCAGATATAAAGCCATAACTGTGGACTTCACTGAGAGAGGAACTCTTGTAACTGGACACATTCCCTGGAAATTGTGCCTATGTTGTTAAAAGAGATCTTGGCTTTGACAAGGCAGAGCAGCTCATACATCTTCTCATTTGGTTCTGATCTTCTGGCATTTGAGTTGTCCCCTTGAGAGAGATGTAAGATGACCATGACAACTGAAGCTTGCAATGCCTCAAAGACCTCCACACTTGTGGCCGTCCTGGGAGCCACGCGTTCTGAATTTCTACCTTCTGAGAAGCCATACTGACTCATGATAAGCTTGTGAGTCTGACTGTGTGCTTGAGCCTAAACAAACCTCTAGTTCCTCTGCAGAGAATCATTTAAAGGATAAGGAACCTCTGGAGAATTAAAAAGTTTTGGTGCAAAAGCCAAATGCAGTTGGATGACCCTGAGTTGGGAGGAAGTCAGTGAACTTAATCTCTACCGGAAACTTAGTTCTTCATGCCTTCTGCTCACCTTCTCCACTTAATGGATCCTCAGCCACTTCATGGACTGCTGTAGAAGAACTGAAGCATAGTCCAGCCACTACTCCAGACTTCCGGTATTCATGAAACAATGAGCATCAAAAATATCAGGGAGTGAGTGTCAGGTAGTCAAAATGTGTTCTACTAAGTAAAGGTACAAATAATTACAAAAGCAGCCCATGCCCTCTACCCTAATTTAAAAACAGTAAGTATAAGAAATTGTAATATAAATGTAGGAAGGAGATAATTTTTAAGTTGAATAACTTTAGCTTCATGAAGCATACAGTGTACCATGAAGCACAGGCCCTAAATGGAGGACATGAGGAAAACTCTTTTTTAAAATACTTTGCTAGGTGGATGTGTTTTCTTTCTGCTCTTGTTGGCAGTTAAAGGAAGACTCAGCCTGAACTGACTCTGGCCTGTGGTTTAGAGTTTGGGATATGCTGAACCGGGTATCTTCAAAGGAGCCTTCTAGAAGGTCTGAGACTAGAGAAAACTAATACAAATCCTGCTAGCTCCACGAAGCTCACTTCCATTGCAGAACTTTTTACAGTATCACTGGGCAATCTCTCCTCTCTGAATTATTGATATAAATATAATCAATACTACACAAACTCAACTTTGCTTAAACTCTATCTTGTATCATTTGCTAAATATCTCCATTGTGGTCAATGTTTTGATTCACTAAGGTAAATTCTCTTCAAAGAAAAGGAACAAATATTTCCTTAGTTTCTTTTTTCTTTTTGTTCTTCTTTCTTTCTTTTTTTTTTAAGGGAAGGGCCTGTAGGGTGTTCAGGGTCTCACTACTAGATTGGACTTGGAGTTATCCTCCTGTTTACAGCCTCGCAAGAGCTGGGATTACAGGTGTGTGCCACCACACCTAGTTTCAATTGTCATCCAAGCACGCCCCAGGAGTGGGGCCAGTATGGCAGCCCTGGGGACTGAACCCCTAGGCCCTGCGCCTGCTTGCAGGTGCTTTAATCTGCTGAGCTGTTTGGCTAGCCCTCATTCTCTTAACTGCAACCTAGGAGTTACTTAGCAAATTCCTAGGCTGGAGAATGGCAAGCTTTTCCTCTAAAAGTCCAGGTAGGAATTAAAACTTTATGGATCTCAGGTGCACTGATATCTCTGTGTTAAAGTAGCCACTGACAACAGGTAAACAGATTGTTATGAATGTCTTCCAGTAAAACTGTATAAAAGCAGAGGTAGGCTGGATTTGGCCTTTAGCCAAACTCCTGTTCTATGCAAAAGGACAGGTTTTCATTGTTTACCTCATGTTCTGTTGCACAGGAAGGTAATTCTCATCTACAAAAATGTAGAAGAGATTTCAAATTAAATAGAGAAGAAGAGCCTGTACATTGCCAACACAGAAATTTAAAAAAAAAAAAAAATATATATATATATATATATATATATATATATATATTATATAATATATTTGAGGGGATGGAAATGCTGAGATCCTGATTTGGGTACACATCATAGATATTAATTAAATGCTCATATCATTCCCCTTCAACATGCATCCATACTAGCAGCTAATTAAAAGATAAATAAGATGATGGACAAAAATGATAGTGGGAAGAAAATGGAAAAAGAAATAAAGGGTCTAATGTCTTAGTGTAGTGAGATTATTTTGAAAAATATTCTTTCGGTCTCTTCATTATAGGTAAATATTTGATTATAATGTAATGACGTCATATATATATATATATATATATATATATATATATATATATATACAGTTTATTTTTCTGAAAGCAGATAGTTTTCCAGAAAAAGAGATTCAAGTTAAAGTTAATATTAATATTAGGGCTGATTTTTGGGTTTGGCATTCACATACTTTATTCTGTTTTGTAAAGCACTCTGGACAGTACTTGCAAAGAATAGTATATAAATTCTGGTGATTGACTGATTGATGGATTGATCTGGGGGCTGCCCTACTGTTTTCAAAACACTTTAAATTGCCCACAGTGGTTCTATCCCACTGTGCAGAAATTAGGAGGCAGCTTCCAGGTTCTATTCTTACCTGACAGCCTGATACAAGACTATTGTTTTAAGCTACTTTGTCCCCAGGGATACTGGATGAGAAATGATGGCTGGACAACTGGCAATGTCAACTGTTTACTTGTGTGGGTGACACAGGAGAGCATGTCTTTGCAGTCCCAGAGCCACAGTTCATATTTAAGGAAATGGCATGCAATCAACCTGTCACCAAATAACTTTGAAATAATACATTTCACAGAGTGGCATTTATTAATAGACCCACAGAAGGTAGTTTCTTTTCTATTGTTTGAAACAATATCAGTGCAAGGCACTATTCCCTAACTATTATGTCCTTATGTTCAGAGTAGTGTGGTTACAGCTTAAAGAATATTTGTCCCCTTTAAGGTCACTTCTCAGAATGTAAGCTTGTAATTCCCAGGAAGTAGTCCCTAGTTAGGGATAAACTGTCCGTTTAAATTAATGATTGAATGACAAATATATGAACAAGCCAATAATTGGCACTGAACTCTCTATAATACACTGGGTGATATGAAATCAGACAACCTAATGCATGGACATTTGAGTATTGGGGCTGTAATAGGAAGACTTCCTTTTAGGGCATCACAGACTCTTCTTCCCCATGTCCCACCTCATACTTTCTGTAGAGGTTCCCACCCACATGCACTTCATAGGGGCAGCCATTGCTACAGTCCCTGCTGTCCTTAGCAAAAAGTTCACATGAACTCAGGGAAGCGAAGACAGTACAGAACCCCTTCTAGCACACGGAGGTTGTACCAGGATAGAGAAGGTTCAAATGTTCTTCTCATGTTCATACTTTCAGATGTCTTCAGGCCCTTCCTGTGACCCACATCCTTGGGGCCACCCTGTCCCCTGACCTTGGTGGGTGTCTTCAGACTTCCCCAGGTTATGGAAGCTGGCCCTCATACTTCCAGTAGATTCCTTTCCTCCCTAAGTGAGCCAGAATCCATTTTGTTGCTTGTAAGTAGAGGCTCCTCACTGGCACCCAGGTACAGTGCCACACACCTGTAATCTCAGTACAGGAGGCAGGAGACTCTCAGAAAGCTTTTAGGCTAACTGGGCTATACAATGTGTTCAAGCTCAGCCTGAGTTACACATTGAGACTCTCTTATAAAACAAAGCAAACCAAAATAATAATAATAAAAAAAATTTAAGGAAAACAATCATTGAACTTTATAATTTTCATTTTATTACTCCCTGCCAGGAAGGTCTATGAATATTACATTGAAATGTATTATTATCATTTTTTTTTTTTTTGAGATAGGCTTTCTATGCAAGTCAGGCTAGCTTTGAACTCACTACATAGCTCAAGCTGAACTTGAACTCCCTCGGTGATCCTCCTGCTTCAGCCTCCTAACTGTTGGCAATATAGGTGTGTGCCAGCATGCCCAACTGAAGTAATCTTTTTAAGTATAAAAAAAAATCTAATAAAAATATGATAGGCCACTAAAAATAGTTTGAACCAGAAAACATTTTTTTAGAAATCAATAATTGTTCTTTAATAAAACTTACATTGTTTCCATGTGCTGTATGTTGTTTGACAAACATAGGAAAATGCCTACTTGCCTTAGAATGGTCTGTATAGTTGTGTGACTTCTTTTATTTAATAGGAAATTAGGTAGGAAGTTGAGTGACTTACCCTCACAAGAAATCTTCAGTGGATAAGGGATCTCATCAATCTTTTCTAGGTGTCTTTCTTAAATTAATCTCAGTGATTTTACAATTAATTCAGCTATGGGTGATTTACTATTTTGTGTTCAGTTGCCTGTTGTCCTGCAGCTTTTTACTTCTAAGTCCCTGTCTTATTTAAGTCTTCCCTGAGCTACTATTTCAACTACCAGGAGAATGTAGTTTTTCTTTCTTTTTTATTTTTGGAGGGGTGTTCAGTATGATCCTATATTGAGAAATAAATTTTCCAAAAATATCTTTGGGTTCAATAGCTTCTACGTTGGATATGGTAATGTGACTTTTTTTTTTTTATATAATTTTTTATTTTATTTATTTTTTTCTTGTTTCAGAACCTTTGTTTGTTTATTCACTCATTTTTTTGATGGCCGGCTCAGCCCGCCCCGAAGGCAGGGCTGGCGCAGCATGTGGTGCCGGGGATCGAACCGCGGTCCCTGAACCTGCCCAAGCTTTCCCAAGCAGGCACTTTAGACCACTGAGCCATCCCGCCAGGCCCGGTAATGTGACTTTTAATGAAAACGTTTCTCTCTCATTCTGGCGATTCCTTATCTCTGTTAAAAGTGATTAAATAACTGAATCATGATCCTTTCTCTGTAGGTGAAAACAAGTTCTGCATTCATAATTGAAATGCATGGCTTTGGAAATGTGCATCTCTGCTTTCTGTGTAGTGCATTCTACGAAGGGTAATTATATGCTTTCACCGTTCAACTGCAATGAACTTGTAAAGCAATAATACTCTAATCAATGCCTTATGCTTACATGCAGCCAGACTATCACTCCCTTTAATTTGCAGTACACTGAGTTCTCAGAGGAGCATAAAAGAATGAGAGCCTGTTTTTTTCTTAACTCTAATTGCGTATTTACCTTTAACCCTAGGACTTGATCACAACAAAGCCTGGATGGCTCCTTGTTCTCCAATGGAGCTTTGAGCACATGTTTAAGAAGCCTAATTGAAAGTGTATTTGGCCACCTGAACTCACAAAGATTAAATAATTTAGAACGAAAAGAAACTACAGTGGTGCTTTATAGGGACAATTATCCTCATAGCATCTTTAATCTTCTGAACCAGAAACCCAATTATAATGTAATCTTCATCTAATACGCATTGAGGAACAAGAGCCAAGGAAGCATTCTTTTGTAGTAGAATTAATACTCAGAAAAAAACAGTAAAAGAATTGAATTCTACTTCTGCCAGTAAGTAGTGTGTGGTGTTGGACAATTTTTTGGAGCCAAAATTCAGCTGTAAAATAAGTATAGTAAAATACAGTGGCATCCTGGTTCATGAATACACTTGTATTTTCCAACAATCTGTTTTGCAAACAGAAGAGTTTTGTAAAATTTTGTTTGGTTTGCAAATTTTGCATTGGATGACAAAAATGACTGTGACTTTATCACATAAGCATAAAACATGGCCATCTTTTTCAAGATCAGAACAGATGCAGTTTGTGAGCTAAGTACCATGGAATGTCCTATATATTCTGAAGAATTACTGCTGGGTTCACGTATAATAAAACATAGTTATAAAATATCAGACAGCTACTATGCCATGGGAAAATATAAGGCTTTCCTGTAGACAGTGAGGATGCTGGTGCCTCAGGAGCTCTACATCCCTTGATTTTGGGACAGGCCCAGTGCTTACCCATTCACACTGTGGTGGACCATCTTTTGTATCCCTTTTGGCATAAGCCATGCCAGTTGGGTGATACACACCAGCTCCCAAATTGGCAGTAAGCACTCAGCCCAAGTGCCTCAGTGTTCCCAGACCTCAGCTCAGGGATGGCCTTCAAGCAAAAGGTATGCCTGAGCTACAAGCTACGATGATGGGTTTAGTGGTGGGCACGTGATTGAAATGGTCCTATGAGAGCAAAGCTCAGAGCTTCCTGATAAGAAGAGAAAAGGAGTATTACATTTCTTCTAGTAGATGTGGTATGCAGCTGTGAGGTGGGAACTATCAAGGCATTTTGCTACCATAAAGGAAATTAATCAGAGAAAGGCAGAAATTTGAGAGCTTCAAGAAAATGGACTCCAGCCTCTGATTTAATTGCACCTAAATCCTGCCCTGGCTCTTGATTGTTTCCATTAGGAGGGCCAAAAACTTTTACAATATTTGTGATTCAATCTGGTTTCAAGTGGGATTTTTGATATTTCCATTAAATTTAGCTGGCAAATATACAACATCAGGAGTATAATATGGGGTAAGGCGTGGAGTGGTAAGGAACTACACAAAAACCAATGGAGCAAACAAAACGATAGGCTTTAGAAGAGAGGAGAAAGATCCCCTCAACTCTTCCTTGTCTTTCCTCCCTCAAGATTGGTAGCTGGGTTTCGGGGGACCAGAACACAGAAATATGTGGAGGGAGAACTCCACTTTGGATTAGTTAAGGTGATTCTTTGGCTATCAGTGACTTAATACAAACCTAATTTAGAATGTAGTTCTTCGTGAGATGAGGACAAGTTGATTCCTGACCATCACACAGGAACCCAGGTTGATGGAATCTTCGCATTTCTCACAGATGACTTCTTTCAGGCTCACACACAGCTATCACAGATGTTGAGAGCTAGCCATTAGATACAGAAAGCTAAAGAAAAGGGAGTCCAACTCTTCAAATGAGTAAAATCAAGCCCAAATGAATAAGAAAGTGTGAAGTGTAGTTGAACTGAGGGAAACCTGCTTTGGTGAACGTGGGCTGATTAAGATTTGTCTTCACACCTGCAAACTCAAGCGTGCACCAAGGCCAGAAAGCAAATAGAGCATGGTGTTGCCAGCAAAGCCAAATACACCAACAATGGCAGCAGTGTGTTCCCACATAGAGGCCATTTAGAGGAAAATTAAGACATTGGCCATTCAGCCCATGTTGTCACACAGAAGTCTGAATTCAGTGTTGCTAGATCATCTTGTTTCTTAGGATCAGTAAAAAAACATCAATGATTTTACAAGTAATCTTTGATTCTTAACTTTTAGAAATCAATTGTTTTTGAACATTAAGAAAATCCAGACCAATTTCTGCTGCACAGCTCCATCTGGGTTCGCTAACTTAGAACTTATGCAGTAGACCACACTCTCATGCCGTTGCGAACTTTTTTTGACAATCGATGTATATTTGCTGTAAAACTGTATTATTTTACTATCAGTCTACATTTCTGATGTTAATTGGTGTTACTTTGCAATAATTTAAGAATATATATATATATATATAATTTAAACAAACATTGTAAGCTCAACCACTTATCCTCTAGGAAATTATAACTTAGTAACCAGTGTTTGGAGACAACAATTTGTTGGGACTATCAAAATGCAGTTTTTTAAATGTAAAGAATTTTATTCATTTTTATTCTTTAAAATTTATTTTGCATGTCAATTTATATAAAATATAAATTTGTATATAAATTCATATAAAATTGAATATTCAGTTGAGTAAAAGTGGTTAGATTTCCTGGCATTTTCTGCTTTTCTTTTTTTTTCTTGGAGATTTCAGGCAAGCTATAACAGCAGTTTTGTATAACTGCTTTTGTATAACTGTCTGCTACATTTGATTTCTAGATAGCATGCCTTGGGTTCAGCCTCAAATTCAGACATGACATATAGTTTTTACTGTTTTCTTTTTTTCCTTATTACCTGAAAGAGTATGTATTTGTGTTATTATCTGCATATAATTATTTATGGTTGAGATTACAATAATACATAATTTCTGTTATAAGAACTTAACACAAAACATATTTGGGTATGATAAGTATTTGCTAATAACTTTAATTTTAAGAAATATATTTTCTCAGGCCAGCGAGATGGCTCAGTGGTCTAAAGCACCTGCAGAGAAATCTTAAGGCCAGCGCTGCGACCACTCCTCGATCCTTGGCACCACATGCTGTGCACCCCCACCCCAGGGCAGGCTGAGCCAGCCATAACACAAACAAATAAATGAGGTTGAAGAGAAATAAATAAAAAAAATCTTTTAAAAAAAATATATATATTTTCATTTATTTGTTATGAATTTTTCCCTGAGCATATTCTTTCCTCAATTACCTGAATTCAGTATAATATAGATTACTTTAAGAGACCAAATACTCACTAACATGAAGAGACAATAATTAAATGTAATTTCTTGTCCCTGCTATAGAAATTCTTGTAAAAACGAAAGTTACAGGAAAGTTCCAAGAAAATGCTTTTCTAATCTTTTGATTAGAGAGATCAGAAAGAAATGCATGAGTGTGTTTGGGTAAAAACCAGGCATGGGAGTGTTCAGACCAAAGATGCCAATGTGGATTCTGAAAACTGCACAGACATAGTAGTAACAGTTGTTCAAAGCTCTTAAAAGCAACTGGGTTTATATTTTCTTTTGTTCCTTTCATTTCAATTTCATCTGACCTTATCCAAGGAGGTGTCCATAAACCACAGGTACGCCTGTTTTTTACAATATCAATCTTATGGAGATATAATTCATGTGTCATTCAATTGGTCCCTATGAATGGTACACCTGAATATTCTTAGTTGTGGAACTATCACCATAATTTGAGAACATTTTCATTACCCAGAAAAGTAGTCTTGTGCCTAATTATCAACCAATTGCTATTTCTCCTTAAGCATCTCAGCTTTCAGCAACTTCTAGTCCATTTTCTGACTTTATACATTGCTGCACTCTGTGGGTTTTACACTGGTAGAATTATATAAAATATCATCTTTTATGCTTGACTTTTTTGGAATTATTCTGTTTTATATTTGTGATACATAATTGCATTCACTTTGGGGAACTCATGCATAAATATATCTTATCTTGATCAGCTTTTGTTCCCCTTTCCACATTTTCCCTATCTACAAAGTCTACCTCTTTATTTTCTGACATTTCCTCTTCCATTCTGCTCTTTAAATTATTTATATTTAGTGTTTCACATAAGAAAAAGTATGTGATATCTAACCTTCTATATGTCTGCTTTATTGCACTTAGGATTATGGTCTCAAGATCCATGCATTTGCCTACCAAGGACTCTACAAATTTATCTTTTTTTTTTGTTTTTTGACTGAAGAGTACTCCAAATTCTTTTATTGAGCATATTCTCCAAGTTTGATGTCTGTTTATATATGTTCTTTTGATACATGCATATTTAGATGTATTTTCTTTTTGAAATTTTGTTGTTTCTCTGCTCTCCATTTTTGAAAGTTCCTTGTGTGCTCTGGGTATAAATCCATAGCCAGGTGTATAGTCTGCAGATATTCTCCAACAATCTATAACATGTCTTTTTTCTTTATTTTTGTTTCCTTTACTGTGCAGACATTTTTAATTTGATATAACCCCATTTGTTTATATTTGCTTTATTTCTCTGTATTATAGAGGTCTTATAAAAAAATATGTAGCCATATCAGTGTCCTAAAATAGTTACCATTTCCCTCACTATTCCATAATTTTGGGTATTATCCTGAAGTTTTAAATTCATTTTGAGTTTATTTTTATAGCTGCAGACTTAGTTATTACAAACAAGAAAAAGACAAACTGAGTGGGCAAATTTCTATTTCTAGATTCAAATATCAAATTTCTCAGTTAAATGGTAGATCCGTTCTCCATGTTTTCCACATGTAAAATAAATGGGCAAGAGTTAGGAGTGTAACTATGCTTTTGATGGAAGTAGTAGGACTATTTTGAAACATATCTCTAAGAACCATGAACACGAGGCAGGGAGAGAAATTAGGGAAGCAATCCAGGAGTCTTGCCAAGAAAAGATGGTGGCTCTGACAGTACAGTAGCAGAGTGAATGCTTTGTTGAGGATTTAGGAAATGACTTATGAGCACACACGATGAAAACATTATCGGATGAAGGGAAATTAAATTGTGCGTAGGGACCAGAATTTCACCTGGAAGAATGAAAGGCACATAAAACAATGAATGGTTGAGTTATATTTAATCAGTGGCTCTCAAAGCACAGTATCTTTACCATTAACTTTGCCATCACACAGGAAATTACAGTTCATTCAGGTTCTCATGACTTGGGCAGGCTTCCTACATGAGAAACTGAAGCAAAGGGGAAGGGAGCAGACATATGAGAAAGCCCTGTGGATGATCCTGATACATGCCAAGGTTTACGACTGCCTTTTAGAATGCAGAGTGGCCCTGGTATTAGATAGATGAGAAGTAAAGTAAGTGTCCCTTAATAGAAGGAGGGTCTTTAGTGAAGTTGTTAGCTCAGAGAAAGTATATGAAAGTTTTATGAGCAAGAGAGTGACTGATTAGAGTGGTAGTTAAGGACTATTCAATTGATAACAGAGAAAGGTAAAATTGCCTCTCTGGCTTTGAAGGCTGGGATAGATTAGGAGACTATCAGCAACCTGCCTGGGAGTATTTTAGTTGCTTCTGAGAACCATCTTTAGAAGAAGTTACTTAGGTCTTTGGAACTCATTTGATTCATGGAAAGAGTAAGAAAGAAAATTTTAAAATGTCTTCAATTATTCTTCCCTAGATTTCATGGAGACTAGAGATTCCATTAGCTGATAGAAGAGAGGAAGTGGAGCGATCACAGAGTGCAGGAAACAAATCACTCCCTGAGTGTATATGGCGGGATTTCACGTGAGCTACCTATGATATTATTTTCTTTTTCGTGAAATTGTATACTTCATATGAAAGCAGAGTGGGCCACAGTCTTGTTTAAAGCAGTCCACAACATTTAGCTCAGGGATACAAGGATCCCATTTATTAAAATCTATTGAATGAGTGAGTGAATAGAATAGGCAGTGTAATATATCCTCAGACAAACAGGGACTGTATCCAATTAGAAGATGGAAGGATGGCTTAGTAGTTGAAGAGTAGTTGGAGTGAGGCTTTCAATTGAGAAGAAGCCCACTTAGTGATTTGCTGAAGGAGATGATAAGGTCTTTCAGTAATGGCACAATCAAGAAAAGAACAAATTTATGAAGCAATGTGTTATGTAGAGAAGAAGAGAATCCTTGAGAAAAAATAGAGGAGAAATGGGTGCAAAGATGGGGTGAAAACAAGGTTATAAAAATGGATGAACAATACTTTCAACAAAGACAACTTGGGAGCTGGGAAGATAGTTCAGGGGTCTAAGTACATGCCTAGCAAGGATAAGGGTATGGGAGTTTGATCCCTAGTACCACAGGCCATTTCCCTTGGAATCTTGGATGCACTGCGCTGGCCACCAAAACGAGACATGATAGCACATGCCTGTAATCTTAGCACTGGGGAGGCTGAGACAGGTGGATCACTATGAGTCTGTCTGAGCTTCATAGTGAGACCCTGAACCAAACAAACAAACAAACAAACAAACAAATAAAGACTTGATTAGAAATCTTTAAAAAGACATTTGGCATCAAAACTGGAAATCACTTAGAATGAGTAATGAAGCTGGGTTCCAAGGTTTTGGTAATTAGGAATTTCTTTCTAGGTTCTTTGGTGGCAAGATTTCAGAAGAAATTCTTAGGAAAAGGACAGAAATTTGTATTAGTACTACAAGATGAGCGATAGAAGGATGAAGAAGAGATGGTTTTACAAAGATATACTAATCCCGAGCACATCTTCTGGTACAAGGGAAATATTTAACAAGAAAGAACTTATCTTTATGGATTTTATGAATAGCATTGTTTTCTGTGCCAGAATATGTCTCCCTGGGTTATGTAACTTCAATTTGGAAAAAATTGAAATTCCCATGTAAAATAAGATTTCAGTTTAAATTATCTTTAAGTAACCAGTGGTTTTGAAACAAGGAGATGGGGGACGTTAGGCAGATAGGACACAGGTCCTGAACAGTTAACATGAAGTAAGTCAAAGTTCTGAGGATAAGTGAGTCAACCTACCAGAGGTTACAAATACTTACCTTAAGCAAACCAATTCTGAGGGCCTAATGGAATGCAAGGGACAAAGAATAGGACCTCCTTGGAGGAAGTGAAATGAAAATGAAGCACTTTCATTCCAGCCATCAGAGGGCTGCCTAATATCAGTAGCATCATTGCTTCATGTCGTAGTCCCCAGCCCCCAAAACTGTAAAAAGGCCGGTATAATGGAACTTCCGTGGTGTCCATCTTAGAGGACTCCTCCACGACAGGTGAGGACCTCATCCTTTGTATTATCTCTAATAAACATGCATTTGACCATTCTGTGCCACCTGTCTTCTGTTTTGTGTGCTTCAATTTTCACTACTGCAAAAGAAGAACCCAAGAGCTGGAGGGGACTGGTTACAGTATGCAGGTTCATAATGCATGATATGTAAATGTACTAAAGATGAAAATTTTACATTTAAATTTTACTGCAACACATTTTAAGAGCATTAAAGAAATCTTGATCAGACAAGTACACCAGAGATAAGCACACTCAATTCTTTCAAGTTTTCATCTACATGTAAAATTTGAAGCCAATTGTCTTCAATTTTTCTCACGTGAGTTTGTGACACATTTTAAATAAGCACAATTTTTATAATAATAAAATGACATAGAGATAATTATACTGATCTTTTCCTTGTCGCTCTCTTCCCTGATTTCCCAGTTTCCAATACACTGGGTGACTGAAGTTCTTTGAAACCAATAATTATTCTTACCAATAATTTGTAAGTGCAGCTTATAGCACAAACTTCTGACTATATTTTTAATTTCTACATAAAACATGGTGAAGTTTTGTTTTCTATAATTTTAACTAAAAATGAACAAATTAAACATTTCATAATATCTTGTAATTGGAAAGTCATTGTGTCATAAGAATCGTTAGAATAAAGAGAAACAAATGAATTTTGTACTTAAGTGTCTGCAACTTAATCAGGGTAAATAAATGCAAAATTAGGCTTGGAAAGACAATAGTAATCAAAGACATCACTGTTATTTGTACAGGGCTGCTATATCATGTACTGCACAGAGCACTGTATCACTGTCCAACGTACAATTTGTGAGAATTCTAGTAGAGTTATTGCCACTACATTAATCACATTTGTATTGACAGATGTCTACATTTATAAAGCTACAAATGATATATTGTCATGTGATATATTTTTCATGACTAGGAAGTAAAACCAAAGCTTCTATACTGAACTATATCCTCAGGCTTTTTTGTGTTTTATTGTCATTAATTAAATTTACATTTTATTTTATTTTTGCTAAGGGTCTTGCCAAGTGGCTAAGTTGTCTCTCCTGGCTAAACTTCAACTTACTATCCTCCTACCTCAGCCTGCTAGAACATGGCAATTTCAGGAATGCACCACCATGCCCATCTCTATATGTATGTATGTATGCATGTATGTATGTATGTGTGTATGTATGTATGTATTTGGCTATCTCAGGCTGCCTTAAGGGTTGGTATGAGGATGAAACTGCCATCCCCTGTGCCTGGCTGGGATTGCCCATGCAGGCGCTTAAATTACTGAGCTAACCTGAAAGCCCACCATAAACATTTCCAGTACCTTAAGAAAAGCTATCCTTTTGCAAGACAAGTGAGGCTTAAGCTGCGCAGTCAGGAGCCAGTCACAAGAAGCAGGGAATGTGGGCAGAATCGAGCTAAAGAATGACACAGGTGGGAATGCCTGACTCCATGACACAGAAGATATGAACAGAAGAAATTTCTTGTGGACAGCAATGCCTGCTGTGCAGACATATTCTGTATGAATTAAACACCTTTGATTGAATTTGCATCACGTAGCAAAAGCACACTGGTGTAGGACCTCTTGGTTTCTGTATTGATGATGAGCAGGAGCCCTAGTGAGGACCACTCTTACAGACATAAGCAGCAGATAGTGACAGAATGAGCCTGGACCAATCAGCAGTTTTGCGGGCTTGAGTGTGGGAGGCTGCCCCCCAGTCTGTCACTGTCTGTGGTCCTCAACTACTGGTAATTGCACCCTGTGTAGTCCCTTCTGCACAGGGTCCGGGCTGTGTGGCCAGTAGCATACAATAGAGGGGAAAGTGTAGGTCATATGACCGAAAATAGGTCATAAAATACAACAGCTGAAGTTGCTGTCACGCTGATGTTGTTTCTTTTGTGGAAACCACACTCTGGGAGAAGGGAGCTGTTGTGTCTGAAAAACATTCAAGAAGACCATGGGGCACCCAGATTGTGCAGAATTGGCCTTCAAGCAGCATTCAGCAAGAATGCGAAGGTATCAGTGGGCTGTTCCTCCACCTGCTTCTGTATCTCAGCTCCTGATACTCATGCAGCCTGCTAGGGGCTGCGAACCTACTTCTTCTCCTCCAGCCTTTGCCCTCTAGCTCCACTAGACAAAGGGCTGCAAGGTGACTCCCTGTGGCTTCCTGCTCTGGGGAAAACAGAGAGATAGGAAATGGGGCAAAGGGAAGTATTCCAGGCCCTTCTTGACTACAGATGGCTTCAAATGTTAGAGAAGTCTGGGGTACTTTGGACTCTGGTCCTCTGTGCTGGACAGGGGCAACTGGACTAAGTAAGCCCAGGACAGTGCAGCTTGGAAGTGCTGTCTGGCTCCCTCATAAAGTCAGGCAATCTCGGGCTGATGCCCCATTACCAAGAAATTCATGTCCATTGAGGTCTGTGGGGTTCATTACAGAAAATGCAAAGAGACAGATGAAATAGATGCTTATTTGGAATCATGCCAGATGTTATTCTTGGCTATTGTCA
Organism: Myocastor coypus; assembly: GCA_004027025.1. Classification (NCBI taxonomy): domain Eukaryota; kingdom Metazoa; phylum Chordata; class Mammalia; order Rodentia; family Myocastoridae; genus Myocastor; species Myocastor coypus. The sequence goes on from PVJA010022146.1 coordinate 28,364, forward strand.
CCATCACTATTGTGTAGGAGGTCTCCCAGGCCATTTCTCCTTTCCATATGAAGTTCTACCCTTTCATCAAAGACTTCTCCTTCCCTACAGCTATGGCTTAATTTAAGCAGGCATCATCAAGACACAGATAATGTACCGGAAGCACCACTGGACTGCATCTCCCCATTTGTTTTGGTCTCTGCTGTCCACTACTTGCACCAACTACACCTTGTTTTGTCATCTAAGGGGTTCCTTCTAGGCCAGTTGGCAGGGGCAGCATGGGACAAGCAGGTAAGCTGTAGTCCTACTCTTCACTGCCTCCAAATCAGCCTTCCCTGGCCAGCAGAGGATAAGGTAGTGCAGGAGCTAGAGCAGGATACCTCCAGGCTGGGTGGGCAGGCAGGTCATGCTGGAAGGGGGTTCCTTCAGACATATGCAGGAGGCTGGCCGCCCCTGCCACCCTACTATCCTGGGGACTTCACACACCAGTTAGAAAAGGTCAGTGCAGCTGGTAGATTCAGTGACTCTTTTCCTTGGGAAGAAATTTGAAGATGCAGGATCTAGAGAAAATGTTGGCACCACAGCCTTTATCTTGATTTTGAAGCCTATCCTCGGTGGGTCTTGTATTCTTGGAGCAAAATTGTGCCATCAGGTAGCCATACTTTCTGAGTCTCAGGGACTCAGTATGTTTACTGGGTCACATCCTATCTGGGTCATCATACCCAAGATTGTAGTCTTCTTGTGCTTGGAGAGCAGCTAAAGGGGAGGATTGTGAGAAGGTGCACTCCTGTGGAACTTCGAGTGCTGCAAGGTTTGTGTTAGGTTGTCACTTGTTAGGGTTATATTAGAGGAGATTGTGGACTGGGTTTTAGAGGCAAGGGAGAAAGAGAGAAGAAGGACAGGAGTATGTGTCTGGCTGGAACCTTGGTGCCAGACGCCTCCATTTTCCATAGAAAAGGGTTATGACCTACAGCCAACTCCTAGAGCAAAATGACAAGGTTTCAAACAGCCACCAGAAACCATTCATAAGTACTAGGGCCAACATATTGACTATCCTTGTAGCCCTTTTTTTCCCTCTAATTGTTTGGTCTGCAACCTTATTGTTAACCCTCCAGAAGAGAAACTTAGTGATACTATTACTCTATAACATAGATACTTGAGCTTAACATCAATATCTATCTGAGTATCAAATACTTTAGACTTAATGTAGAACTGGTATTTTCCATCAATCATTGATATTTTAATAAATCTCTGTAGAATGTGGTTTAAAAACAGTTACATATTTTTACACAGCAATTCAGAAATCCAACCATATACAAAATTGCAGCAGGTCAATCCTATGGCATTTTTCCTTGTCTCTTATTCTCTTTTATCACCCTTATTATTATTTTTTTGAAACAAACATTTACCTGAGAGTATAGCAATAACTGAAATGACAAGCAATAATTGAAATGACATTAAAAGTGGCATACATTTAAAAGACGAGAATGACAGACATTGCAAGCATGGTTTTAGTATTACACGTTGCTATCCTCAGTGTCAAAAACCTGTTGATGATCAATCTTCATAATTACATTAACAAGAGTCTTTGTACTCTTCTATTGATTAAAGAACAAAAGGTCCTGGAGACCAGGACATGAACTGATCAATGTAGGTGTGGGCAGCCATACCTGGACCTGAAATATTCAAGGGCAGCATACAGTGCTGGGGGGATGAACTCCTTCCCCAACCTAAAGTGAGTAATCTTGCTAATGTAGTTTATGGAGCTTAAGACTTAGCTTTTCAAAATGAGAAGTGAAAGATGCGTGAAAGTTCTTTTGGCTTCTGGTTTGGAAATTGGTGGAACCTTTTGTCTTTAGAGATCTCATGTCTACATTCAACTTGTCTAATTCCTTTGTCTTTAAAGTTTTACTGGTCTCACAGTGATGCTACAACTTCATTGATATTAGGATAGTGTAATGTCCTGTTGATAAAACACAAAGAGGCATATTAATGCCTACAAAGCTAATAGGAAGATACTTATCATTATAAATTCCCTCAAAAGTTCATCATTAGATTTCTCCTCAATAACCTTGGCAATCAAAAGGAAGTGAGCTGATATGTGTCGAATGAAAAATCAAAGCAAAAGAAGAAAGATACAAACAAATAATAACAGTAAAAACCTCTCTCAACTAAGAATTCCATGTCCACAGAGCTGTATTTTCAAACATGCGGGAGCAACTCAGACATTGCCGGATACACGATTGAGGGATTCATTTCCCTCCTGCTAAGATGCCCTAGAGCAGGGGTTGACAAAGTTTCAAACCTTCAAGTTGAAATAAAAGAATATTAGGCAGGCACTCAAACCTGTCTGAAGAAATAGCTCCAATAAACTAAATACATGAATATTTGTGGAAGTCAGGGCTAGTTTTGTGTTCTATATGAGGTAAGAAATTTACATAGCAAAAGTAAAACCCAACATGACTATATTGTTTGAGACCCAGTGTGGCAGCCATGGATGAAACTACAAATCCAGTCACTCTAGGGGTGAGGCTAGGGGATTCGGTGGCAGCATTTTACCCACTGCTAAATTTAGCTAGCACAAATTCATACCTTAGGACTTTCAATATAATGCCCATGATATCCTCAAAGAGATTATCTGTAGAGTACACAGATGTAAGAAGGAACTCATAATTTCACTCCAAAGAGTGACTCAAGGGACAGCAGTGTAAAAAATGAGGGACAACAAGCTCTAAGCAGCATGGGAGATAAAAAAAAAAAAAAGAAAGAAAAAAAAGCACAAACAGAGGTGAGCCTTCCCTGAGCAGTGATGGTCTTCTCACCATCTTCCCACTCAAAGTCAAGGTTGGGAGAACAAATGGAAAACATGATTCAATTAAATTCAGAAGAAAAAGAAAGAAGGAAAGAAAAAAAGTATAAAAGGAAAGTATTAACAGAGGATCTGTTATCATTTGTGTCTAGATGTTCCACTCCAGAAATCTCATGCAGGTTTAAATAGCGCTTTTTCTTTTTCATATATTTATTTATTTATATTTTTTTGAGACAGGGTCTCACTATGCAGTTCAGGCTGGCTTTGAGCTCACTTTGTAACCCAGGCTTGTCTCGAACCCACAATTATCCTCCTGCCTCAGCCTCCTGAGTGTTGGGATTACACAAGTTCGCCACCACTCCTGGCCAATAGGACTTTTTCAAAGGTGGCCAAATGTGGAGTTTGTGACTGACTCAGCATTCAATGCTAGTTGTAAGGCAAGGCTGCTGGGAGTAAAGGTGGGTGACTGATGGATCAGTCCACAGATTGGATTGGCACAGTGCTAATCTTGGTAGATTGGATAAGAGTCAAAAAGAGGTTTGCCTTCATCCTCTCCATTGTAGCTTCTATTGTCTTTTGCTGCAATGAACTGTTCCCCCCCTGCTATGAAGCACCCTGCCTTGAAATGGGTTGAGTATGGACTGAAATCTTAACAAAGTGTGAGCTAAGTCTTTCCTTCTTTAACTTGGGTGTCAGGTGCTGTGTTTTGTTTGTGCAAAAAGAGAAAATTAACTAAGACAAGGTCCTCCACACCAACTGCAACCAAGTGGAAAAGAGTTGGCTATACTAATGCTGGAATAGGTTTTCAGTCAAGACAGAGCTGTAGGAGCTAGAGAACACATGATACTAGCTACTAATAAAAGAAATAAATAGTTCATGGTGATGCAATTTGAGTGTAGTCATGTCATGCTTTAGTTTTTAAGACTTTCCTCTGGAAATATTGCCTACCTTCTGTCATAGAGACATGCTCCCTGAGATGACCTTGTAGTGGATTGCCGAGTGGTGGTCAGCTGATTGTGCCCAGATGACCTGGGCTAGTGTGGTGCAGAGGGTGGGAGGCCCACCTGAGAAGTGTTGCCAGCAGTATAGGAGACAGAACTAGAGAATCTGATGGGAGATTGTTAGGGAAGCTGTTTGGAAAAGCTGTGGGAACTGTCGGAAGCTGTTGGTTCTCTTGGGCTGTTCTGCTGGAAGATCTTGTCATGCTGGCTTTCCTGGTGAGCTTTGTGGTTCTCATGGGAGGAGGAGCTCAGGACTTCTTTGTTCTTGACAATGGCTGCAGTTCTTTTTTGGGGGAGCTGTGGTCCACACTTTGAACATCATTTCTTAGCTCTGGAGGGGAAGATGGTGCACTGCTCGGCCTCTGGAGAAGCTCATTGTGTTGGCTTTCCTGATGGGATCTCAGCTTTCCTCATCAGTAGAGGAGCTCAGGACCCCACTGCAGCTGAGGATGGCTGTGGTACTATTGGGGGGAGCTCTGGTACTTCCATTGAGCCTTCTTTCTGGTTCCAGTTTACATCCCTTAGCCTGCTAGCACAAATTCTTCATCCCATTGACACAGACTTTCTTGCTTCTACCACTGACTTTTGGGCCTACCCAACACAAATACAAGAAGTGGGCCTGTACAAGACATTGTCATGGCTTCTAGGCCTCCATTAGATTTGTGGGAGGGAGTGTTTTGAACTCTAGGTTTCCAGCTTGACTCATGTAGGATATTAGAACCCAGGCCTTGAGGCTGGATTCTTTAGTCTTAATGTTTCAACAGATTCCCTATACTCTTTGCATATAATTCTTATAATTATAAAATAAGCTTAGGGCTGGGGAGATAGATCAGTGGGTATAAATAGCTTGCATGTACAACATCCTGAGTTCCATCCCTGGTACCAATAATAAATAAATAAATAAATAAATAAATAAATAAATAAATAATCAATCATAAAATGTGTCCTGTATTCCATTGTTCCCTTGCAAAACCCCTAACCATGGCACTACTGAATCAGGGCACACCTAGTCTCAGATCCTCCAGGGCTCTGATTAGCCAGGGCATGAAGAGTCCTGGGTAGGCCAGAAGGTGCATTTTCTGAGTGGAGGGGTCGGGCATCTGTAATTGAACTCCAGAGTGTACTTTAATCTGCACAGGTCTGGTGAACCTTGGCATCTCTGTGGGCATGAAGGGTCCACTGTCCCTCTTTCACTGACCAGGAATGTGAGAGTTCAGAGACTAGCATCTACAATTAGATTGTAGAATCATATGCTAATTCTATTTTAACTTTTGAGGAGCAACTGTGTTGTATTTTCTTTGTAACTGTACCATTTTACATTCTAACCAGCATTAACTAGAATTCAATTATTTTAAATCCTTAGTACTTGTTACCTTATAGGTTGTTTCTCTGATAGTTACCACTCACATTTCTAGATGGATGAATGGACCACCCAAAGCAGTATCTATGTACAGTGAAATATTATTCAGTCTTAAAAACAGATAAAAATCTATTTACATACAGTACCAAGCATAAAGACATCATGCTAAGTTTAATAAGCCATGTAGAAAAGGTCAAAGATGTTGAGATTCTACTTCTATGAGGTATCTATATTGCTGAAAAGCACAGAGAAGGAAGAGAGAATGGTTTTGCTGGAGACTTGAAGAAAGAGAAGCGGGAAGTCATTTAATAGGAGTAGAGTTTTAGTTTTGTGTGATGAAAAGTTCTTGAAATTTGCTGCACAAAAATATGAATATGCTTAATGCTACTGAACTGTATCCTTACAAATGGCTAAAATGGTATGCTTTCTGACCTGATTTTACTCTAATATGAAATAATAATGAAAGCCAAGTCTGTTGTTGTTTTTAATCAACCAAGTTTATTTATTTATTTATTTTTAATTATTCTTTTGAAGAGTGAAAGCAAAAGCAAGAACAAATAGCAGAAACAAAGACAGACACAGAGTAACATACAAAAATACATGTTACATATTTTTAAAACAAGAATAGCTAACAATACTTGTTATATCATCTATTTTATCACCAAATCTGTTGCTTAGGTTAAGATAGTTATGCAAGATTAGATAAATAAATGACTGTTACCATTTGCCTTCAAGAAACGTTAACTTTTTTTTTCTTGCCTTTGTCTTTTTTTTAAACTTTCAAAAATTTGTTTTAACCAGAGTATAATAATAATTGATAAGACATTAGAAAAGGAACTAGGGACTTAGGACATAAGAGAGCCTGTGCTGTAATACCCTTTAACTCAGTGGTTTCACAAATTTTCTGGTCAAGGAGATTATGGGGCCAAGGAGGAAAGTGACTGATGATGGGTAATGTGCCTAAGGAGAGTCACCTAGAGAGAAAACATTCTCTTGGGCTGTCACAGAGAACAAACTGATCAAGCAATGGCCATGACTCATCCAGATGGCTGACACTGACAACAGTTCTACAAAGTACTGTACATGGTTTCAGGGCAAATCCTGAGGGGATTTGACTACCTTGTCAGATACAAAAGTTACATG
>PVJA010022147.1:0-34657 GCA_004027025.1 Myocastor coypus
CTGAGGATCAATGGAATAGACTAGAAGATGCAGAATCACTTACAAGCACATTCAGTGATCCTTCCTTTAACAGAGGGTGCAAATATGTTTACTGGAAGAAAGATAACCCCCTGAATAAATAGTGCTGGAAATTCTAGCTCTCTACATGCTGAAAACTAAAACTTGTTCCAGGCCTGTCAGCATGTACTAAACTAAACTCAACATAGATTAATGATCTAAACGTCAACACAGAAATACTGTAACTCTGGGAAGAGAAAGTAGGTGGAATTCTTGACGATCTAAGGTTTGGCAAACATTTTATGAGCAAAAATGGAACTTAACACTAAACATGTGAAAGAATTAACAACTGCGACATCTTAGGAGTGAAAATTTTCTGCATATCTAAAAGAATTACCAATAGAGTGAAAAGACAATCCACAAATTAGGAAAAACTCTTGACCCATAAGCACTCAAAGGTCTGGTCTCTGGAATTTATAAAGAACAAAAACTATTAGGGGTCCAAAATCTAAAGACCCAATCCAGAAATTGGCATCAGAGATAAACACACACTTCCCAGAGGAAGAAATACAAGAGGCAAATAAAAACGTAAGAAAATGCTTCACATTGCTAGCCATTTAGCAAATAGAAATTAATGCAACCTTGAGAAAGCACCTCACTCAAGAAGGAATGGCTATCGTAAAGAAATCAATGAACAATAAATGTTAGAAAGGCTTCAGGGAAATAGGAATCTTTCTGCCCTTCTGGTGGGAATGTAAGCTGGTATAATCATTATGAAATCATGGTAGAGACTCCTCAAAACCTAGGTCTAGAAATCCCATTCAATCCAGCTGTCCCCCTTCTGGGAATTTTCCTCAAAATATGTAAATCACCATATTATAGAGATATACCTGCACCTATTTTTTATAGCAGCATGATTTCTGATAGTCAAATGTGGGAAACAACCAAAATGCCCATCACTTGGGAATGAGTGACAAAGATAAGCATGTTTTTATACAATGTAGTAATACTCAGCTGTAAAGAAAAATAACATTGAAGCCTTTGTGGGTACATGGATGCAAACTGAACTGATACTCATAAGTTAAATAAACTATACCTACATGTTTAAATGTCATACTACCTCTAAAGTAGAAATAAAAATTAAGGATATTACACAGTTAAATAGTAAGAGAGAACTTAAAGATTAACAACGAGGAGAGAAACATAATATTTAGTTAATGTGGTAAGAGCAACAACATACATTTATATAAACAAGATGCTTAAGGCAATGGTCCTAAGAATTTCCATCATGTTTTTGAAAATAGTAGCTAATGGGTAGAATTCTCACCCTGACTAATGCTATATACTGAAATCTGTTATCTAAGCAACTATATAGTAGACAGCAACATTTCAAACTAAAATCATGTCTGAGTACCTGTCATTTTGTTGCTATACACTCTTTGAAGTAAATATTTGAAAAAAATAATGAAAGAAATCAACAAAAACAATGGCATGGGAACATACTGCTACATTGTGGTGTATCATTTGATTTCTAAAATTCTGTGTAAGAATGTGTAATTGTCCTTTAACATTTCATACAGATTTACATTTTAAAATATTCATCCTATAACTCAGTGGTTTCCCAAATTTTCTCTTCAAGGAGATTAAGGGACCAGAAAGGAAAGAAATGGAAGGTATGTAGTATAACTAAGGAGAGTCATCTAGAGAGAAAACATTCCCTTGGCCTTTCACAGAGATCAAACTGGTCAAGCAATGGCTGTGACTCATCCAGATGGCTGACACCAACTACAGTTATACAAAGCACTGTACATGGTTCCAAACTAAATCCTGAGGGGATTTGACTGACCTTAGAAGATTAAAAAAAAGTTCCATGTTTCATTATACAGGCCTTGCTTTAACTTGCCCTTAACCAACCAGGAGACAATTTTAAACATGACACATAAAACATAAAGATACTTTAGTATGCTGAGCTGTAAAGGGCTCAAATCAACAGCTTCCAACATTGCCGCTTTCACCAGTTACCCCACTGCAATTATGGAACATTTGACTATGTGTACAACTACCTTCTCTTAGATCAAAAAGAAGAAATCTATTGTATCAATAAGCATTAGAAAATTTATCATGTCTACACCCTGTGCTCTATATAACTACTATGATGACAACAATGTGCATTATATCAACTATTAGGAATGTACTACTAACTTGTTTTGAAACTGTCACATTGCAATTTCTTATTAAATGTAATGAAATTTTTAAAAAATAAATAGAATAAAATAAAAAGAGGCAAATAAATACCTGAAAAAATGTTCCACATAGCTAACCATTCTAGAAATGTGAAACAAAAAAAGCACATTGAGATAATTCTCACCCCAGAAAAAAAAAATGGCTATCCTAAGGAAATCAACTAACAACAAATACTGAGGGCCAGCCAAATAGCTCAGAGGAATAAATTTCCTGCTTCCCTGCATGTAGAAGCTGGGGTTCAACCCTGGACCTGCAGTGCTTGCCTCGGCCCAGAGGCATGCTCAGACAGTGATTTAGACAGGGGGTGGTGGTAAACACCCATAATTCCAGTGCTTGGGAGTCAGCAAAACTGGAGAATCATTATGTGAGACCCTGAACACCCTGTAGATCCTTCCATAAAAATACAAAAAAAAATCTATTTAACGAAAATTACACTACCCCTGAAAAATGTGACTGAATTTCAGTACCTAGAAAGATATTCCTTGCTGATTGATAAGAAAAACTAACAGTACATGAATGACCAGACTTACAAAAATGTTGTATAGATTTGATGTAATCGCAACCAGGCCATTAGCATGCAACACAACCAGAGAAAACATTCCTGAAATTTATCTTGATCCAGAAGAGACCTAGAATAGCAAAAGCAATCCTGGGCAACAAGGGCATAGCAAGATGAATCACAATCCCTGATCTGAAATTATATTACAAAGCCTCTGTGATAAGCTTAGCATGGTAACCTGCAAATCCATTCAACACATTAGAAGATACATACACAACTACAAACATTCAGCCACATTATCTTTGACAAAAGAGCCAAACATTCACTGGAAGAAACACAGCATCTTAATCAATGGTGCTGAAAAATTCACTTTACACATACCTAAGTCTAAAAGTAGACCCAGGTCTATGACAACACTGAAAACAAAAGACACAATGGATTAAAGATCTAAATACTGACAAAGAAAAGCTAAGTCTCCTGGAAGAGAATGTAGGTAGAAAGAAATCTGAAAAACTTAGAGGTAGGCAGAAAGTTCATGACCCACCCAAAATTTCACAAGAAATACTTTGAAGAATCCACAGTGGGATCTCATCTTATGAAAATGCACTTGCACATCAAAAGAAAACACTAAGAGACAAAACTCATGAATTGGGGAAAACATCAGCCTACCGTCCCTTGGGAAAAAAAAAAAAGGACTTCTTTCAATCCATTTTGACTTTAGTGCATGGTGATAGACCTGGGTCAAGTTTTAGTTTTCCACATGTGGAGAACCAGTTTGTCCAAGACCATTTGTTAAAGAGGCTATCTTTCTTTCAGTAAGCATGTTTGGCCCCTTTGTAGAAGACAAGGTGGCTGAGTGTGTTAGTGTTGGCTTCTGCATCTTCTAATCTATCCCACTGATCCTCAGGTCTATTTTTTTGCCAATATCATGCTGATTTTATAACTGTAGCTTTGTAATATAACTTTAGGTCATGAATTGTAATGCCTCCTGCCTTCTCAGCATATTGCAACAACTAAATCTAGAGGTATGTGTGAAAATCAAATTGTCTTTTATTAAAGTAGTCATTGAAATAATGTGAAACAGAACCAATCATAAGAATTTTGTTTTGTTTTGTTTTGTTTTAAATGTTTCATAGAAAAATCTTTTCTGTTAACATAAAAGGACTTTAATATAACTATTTAAGTGAATGAACCAATATGTCTGAAATCTCAGAATATAACTTTCTAGTATGACATGTAGTGGAAATAAATCACTTAAATAAAAATAAAGAAAAAAAAAGGACTTCTCTCTAGATCATACAATATATTTAAATATATAAGATCCCTCAAAATTTAAACACTAAATGCAAAAATGAGCATCTGAGATAAATATGCATTTCACAGGGAAAGAAAGACCAGTGAAATATAAATGTATGAAAAATGCTCAACATCTTTGGCAATTCAAGAAATGATAACTAAATCATTCACCTCCATCTCACTGAAGAAAAAAATGACTATAACCAAAGAATTAATCAATAAAAGGGGACACTTCTCCACTCTTGGTTGGAATGTAGACTGGTACATCCACTGTTGAAATCAGTAGAAATTAGGAATTTAGGAATAAATATCTAGGATTAGAGGTCCTCTTCTACCCAGATATTCCCCTTCTGAATATTTTCCCGAACAAATTGGAAACATCATACCACAATGATACAAATGCACCCATGTTGAAAAGTTGACAATTTGTTCTAGAAAAATCTTGGAAACAACCCAACTATCCGTTAACTGGGGAAAAACGAAAAGAGTAATATTTTTAAACATTGGAATATTACTGATCGAAAAACAAACAAGAAACTTGAAGCTTTTTAGTAAAATGGATGCAACCAGAGACCACACTTATAAGTGAAATAAACCAACCTACATGTATTAACAATGTACTCTTTCCCTAGTGTAAAAAATGGGATGAAAAGATGATGGTACAATAGATATTGTGAAAAAAAAGAAACTTCTCAGATGGAAAGAACTAGAATGAAAGAAATCAGAAATGAAGGAAAGGCAAGAAAAAGCAAACAAAGAAAAAATATACTTACATATACACACACACTAAATGTAGCTAAGATAACTGTACTCCTAACTTCTATTAGTTCATTAAAATGATTAATTATTACTTATATTGTTTGACCAGTTGTTTTTTTTGTTTGTTTGTTTGTTTTGTTTTGTTTTGTTTTGTTTTTGTCTTTTTGAGACAGGGTCTCGCTATGCAGTTCAGGCTGGCCTTGAGCTCACTTTGGTAGCCCAGGCTGGTCTCGAACTCGCACTGATCCTCCCGCCTCAGCCTCCCAAGTTCTGGGATTACAGGCATGCACCACCACGCCCAGCTTGTTTGACCAGTTTTTGATGCCTGTATTTTAAAGCCTTAGAAACTAATTTTCAGATAACAATATTCAATATGATAAACATTAATCTCCTCTTTTGAAACTTTGCAACATATTCATTCATTTTTTTTCTCTCTCTTTAAAATCAATTCTTTTGGGGACAGTGAGACAGCTCAGAAGTCTAAAGTACCTGCTTGGCCAAACTTAGGCAAATGCAGGGACCATCGTTTGATACCCAGTTGCATATGCTGAGCCATCCCCTGTAACAGTACAGGTGGAGCCTGCCATGAAAAATACGATATAAAATAAAAATCAATTTTTGGGGAAAGAGGTTAAGGTAGTACTGCTATATGATGCACTGAGCTCACAGCTGAATAGTTTCAAAGCACAAGAAAATAATTGTTGAAATCTTTTTTTTTTATTATTTGTATGGCCGGCTCAGCCTGCCCCAAGGGCAGGGCTGGTGCAGCATGTGGTGCCGGGGATCGAACTGCTGTCCCTGCAGCCACCCAAGCTTTCCCAAGCAAGGGCCCTAGACCACTGAGCCATGCCACTGGGCCCAATAATTGTTGAAATCTTATCTACACTTCCATGTTTACTGAAGTGAATTTTATCATGAGCAAGATAAAAACACAATCTAAAACTTTATCTATTGATGATAAATGGATATAGAAACTATGGAATATAGATAGATGATAGATAGGTGATAGATAGATAGATAGATAGATAGATAGATAGATAGATAGTTATTTAGATTCCAGACATCATAAGGAATAAAATCTCCTTATCAACCTGCAGAACATTATTTTTAATTAAATGACATACAGTAAGATAACTATTTTATAGTACTATTAATGTGGAATTTTAAACTTGATCTCAAAGGAGCATGGAGAGATAGTTATACCCAGAATCTAGAGAATGTTGAGGGAAACAACTGAAAATTGTTGATCACAGCATACAAAATTCCAGTGAAGCAGAATAAATTCAAGCATCCATCACATAACACAATGATTGTAGCTTATGAATACATATTGTGTTGTGAACAAATTCACACTGGGTATCATCTCACCCCAAAAGTGACAAGTACAGTGATATACATGTTAATTTTCTAGGTTGCACCATTTCACAATGCACTATACAGTACTTATAAACATGATGTTGTGTATAAACACATACAATTTTATATGAGTTAAATAATTAAATTTCAAAAAAATATTAGTTGGAAATAATTTTTTTCGGAGCCTTGTAGTTACCAAGTGATCCATTAAGTCTCCATCATAGAAATTATTAATGGTTCCATAAATTGGTTCCTTGAACAAATTATCCTTTCCTGAGGGACCACTTGTAAACTTGCCTTCAAACAACATAAAGGTATTGCCCATAAAAGAAACAAATTTATCTCACTCTATTATTTCATGCAAAGCCACAACGTTACTGACAATTTTCCATCTGCTATCATTTTGTACCCCGAGGGAGCTGAATTGTTTAAAGGCTGGAAAGTCAATAGAATATTTCTTTAATTAGGACTTCAGAGAATTAAAAAAAAATAGATGGAGTAAATTTCAAAGATATCCTTGATCCCCTGCCCTGTCATCTTCTTCACAAGTCTTTGTGAAAACTCTAATGGGCTCTGTAAAAACACTTCATAGAGAAGAGAAAGCATCAGGGATAATCTCAAAAGGGGTCAGTCTATTAGTTGTGGCTGATTCAATAAAAGGAAATAAGGTCTAGTTTCTGCCTCTAGAATAATGATACAATAGGAAGAAATCTTTATTTAGTCTGTGAATGAGAGTCCTTGTATATTCAAGGGATTTTAGCTCTCTGGGGTAAATATTTTGGAAGTGCTATTTTTGTTTTACTCTCCCAATGTTGAAATAACAATGGCTTTCCATTAAAAGCTATAGTCTCAAATCTCCAAACTTCATTCTCTCTACAAATTGTGGGCTCCTTTCAGGTTCCCTGCATATGATCATTTGAAAACTACTCACCGAAGATCTATTATGCGCAAGGTATTGTGTATTACATTTAACGTGGAGGGGCTGGGTTTCTATCCTAGTAATTAACTAGTACTTCTGTCATATTTGATGAACTAATGGTTGTTAATATTCTGTTTATTTCACTTTAGTGCCTATAAAAATCTACCAATAATAGAATTGTTCTGAGCTACAAAGCTCATTCCCATTTTCTTGTTTTGTATTAACTGTCCTTGGAAATGATCAGAAAAGTAATGAATGAATTTGGCAGTGATTGTAACATATTAAAAACAATGCAAGCAGTACAACATCCAAATATGAACGTCCTCAAGGATTTGTGAAAATAACCATTCCCTGTTGGTGTAGAAAATTGCTCTTGGTTTTATTTGTTTGTTTTTCATTTCCCTACAAACTATCATCTCTGACTTCTACTCGCTGTGAGGGCTTCTAGACATTCTCAATTCCATAGAGCTATATTATTTGTGAATTAAAGCGATTGAGTTATTATGATGAGTTACGCTAACAAGCAACGTTAGAGCAGGTATATTTTTATTGTTAAAATTAATCTCAGTTGTTTATATTGTCACGGTAAGTATACATTTCATTTAACTTTACAAGGGCCAGTGAAACAGCTCAGTGGATTAAAGCAACTGCAAGCAGGAGCAAGAGTTGGACACACCCTTCCTCAGGGCATTCTGACACAGCAATTGAGACTGGGTTTGGTGGTGCATGTCTATAATGAACTCCACTGGGAGGCTATAAAGGTGAATCATGAGTCCGATCTAGTAGTAAAACCCTGAGTACCCTGTAGACCCTTCCCTAAAATACACACACACACACACACACACACACACAAAAGCAAAAAACAAACAAAAAAAACTTTACAGATCATGTTGGTACCTACATATAGGCATACCATCATTTTGAAGATTACTTCTTCCTATATATTAATCTTTGTTTCAGACATTATTATGCACCTGATATTTTATTCATTTAACATACAAAAGTTAACAGGTGCCATGTAAGCATCTGGAAAGGCAAATGATGAATGAAAATCACAACAATATTAGACCAACAAACATGAATTTATCAATATGACAAGGACAGTAAACCAAAAAAAAAAAAAAAGAAAGAAAGAAAGAGCATCTACTATAGACCTCGCACACCTCTGTCCCTTTTGACAGCTATCTTTGATCCTCTGTCACCCTGGTCTCTCAAATCCTCCTATGCTGAACTTTTACTTGATAAGGGAAACTGTATCAAATCTCACAGTCAGAAGGGAATATATCATGTGTCATTTTTCCCTTTATTAATACTCACTCTTTCCTTTTACAGTCCCCAAAATCCTACTTCTAAAAAGAGTCTCATACTTATTTTCCCACAATAAATCATTTTTTCCATAATGTTTTATATCTGCAACTAGCTTCTAATCTATAGGTATTAATAATTCTGACTCTGATCTGATGTTGGAAATTATGAAGATTTCCCCAAGCTTGACATTACTCGATGAAGACATTAAGATACTTTAGTTCACAGGCTTGAATATTTTCAGAAATCCATCAGATGAATTTTCACGACTTCCTGCTGATTTTAATGTGATGTGTACCCACTTGAGAGCAAACACCCATAGGTTTACACTATTAAATATGGCCACATTTACTTTTAATTGTAGTACGGCTTTCTTTCTTTCCTCAACCTATGTACTCTGGATTTCCATTTCTCAAAGATATTATATGAAAGAAGGATACATAGTGATAGTCATCATTAGAAATGCTAAATGGTAGTCAGAAGAGTTGACTAACCTATTGTACATATAAAGAAATGGTTCTATCTGTGATGGGTTAGATGCCCATAAAAGACAGGTTTGTTGTTATGTCCAGAAGCTCACATTTCTAAAATAATCATCATGTATCACAGAGAGCCCAAAAGAAAAATGAAATCAACATGTCAAATAATTTCTTTATTTAATCTTGTCATATACCAAATATTTATAATTCATGATGGAAAGCTGAGTGATTATAGCTAAGTTTAAATGGCTTCCTAAGATTCATATGGTTAACAACTTAGAGAACCAAGTGCTATTCTATCAAGTTTTAATCAAATTTCTGAATTAAACTCTGTGTGCATTAGGAGAGGTACATATCCAACATAATCAGTAAAAAATAATAGAATGATAAGCATGACAGTTATAATTTAGGCACACTCCCACTCTAAACAAAAACGTTTTTCAATTCTCAAGACCAAAGTTATAATAACACTAATTATCACATTTGTGGGAAGGAGTAAACCAGTGAGGGTTAACTATCATGTCAGCAGAAATTTTCCAATCATAAAGTAAAAACTGAGTTATAGGGCCAGCAAGATAGGTCACTGAAAAAAAAAAGTCAGTGGACAAAAGCACCTGCGTAGGCAGGTGCAGAGACCACAGTGTGATCCCTGGCATGCCGTGCCAGGCCGCCCCTGGAGCGCTGAGATGGCAACTGAAACTGGGTGTGGTGGTGCCTGTCTGTAATTCCAGTGCTTGTGAGACTGAAAATAGGAGTATTACTTGGAGTCCAATCTGTGTAGTGAGACCCTATAGATTCTGCACTAAATGCATTAAAAAATGAAATAAAGTGAGTCATAAATGTTTCATCAATGTTAAATAAACTTTGAACTTCGAAGTGTAGACATGTTCGAGATCTGCCCACAAGATAGCTCAGCAGACTAAAGCGCCTGCTTAGGCACAGGTAGGCAAGTGCAGCGTCCATGGTTCGACCTACAGAACCACATGTTGCATCTCTCCCGCCCCAGAGTGGGCTGAGCTGATCACCTCTGAGTTGTACTGCCACATCCCTATAATCCTAGTGCTTGGGAGACTGAAAGCAGGAGTCTGAGCTGTGCAGGGAAACCCTGAAGCAGCCTAATACATGAAAACATAAATTAATTAAAAGTATAGAGAGAGAAACTTTAGAGGAAAATACATGAGGTGACTTCAAATATCCTTCAAAGTTCAAAACAAAGAAGAAACTGGCTGATGTCCATAAATTCAAGAAAGGTAATTAAGTGATTGGATAGAAAACAAGATACATTTCTCCAAAATTAAAAAGGTAGAATAATTATAAATATTACAGAGTAAAATAAGCTTCCAATTGGCTATTCAAGTCACTATAAAAATATGACATCATCCTACAAGATTTTAACCGGAGTATAATGTGAAGTGAAAACTGCTTAAGGTTTAGTTACACGTTTTCTAACCATTTTTTTCTTCCTAAGGAACAAAACTATTGGCATGAAGGCAGAAAATCATACAAAATCACTGAATTTCATCCTCCTGGGCCTCTCAGAGGATCCTGAACTCCAACCCCTTCTCTTTGCACTGTTCCTGTCCATGTACCTGCTTACAGTGCTCGGCAATCTGCTCATCATCCTGGCCATCAGCACTGACTCCCACCTGCACACCCCCATGTACTTCTTCCTCTCCAACCTGTCCTTTGTGGACATCTGTTTCACCTCCACCACGGTGCCAAAGATGTTAGCGAACATCCAGGCACACAGCAAAGTCATCTCCTACATGGAATGCCTCACTCAGGTATATTTTTTTATGATTTTTCTTGGCATGGATGACTTTCTACTGACTGTGATGGCCTACGACCGCTTTGTGGCCATCTGTCACCCCCTCAACTACACAGTCATCATGAGTCCTCAACAGTGTCGTCTTATGGTTCTGATGTGCTGGCTTATTATTCTTTCTGTTTCTCTTCTGCATATTCTACTGATAAGGCCACTGACATTCCATCTAGGCACAGAAATCCCTCACTTCTTCTGTGAATTAGCTCAGGTTGTGAACGTGGCCAGCTCTGATACCCTTATCAATCATATCATCTTGCTTGTAACAACAGTCCTATTCTGTGTGTTTCCTGCGATTGGGACCCTCTTCTCTTATTCTCAGATCATTTCCACCTTAATGAAAATGTCCTCCACAAGCAGGTATAAAGCATTTTCCACCTGCAGTTCTCATCTCTGCGTGATCTCTTTGTTCTATGGAACAGGATTTGCTGTGTACCTCAGTTCTTCTGGTAGCCATTATTCCCAGACCAGCATTACTGCCTCTGTGATGTACACTGTGGTGACCCCCATGTTGAACCCCTTCATCTACAGCCTGAGGAACAAGGATGTCACAGATTCCCTGGGAAGACTCTTCAGTGCAACAGCGCCTCACTTTAATGTACCAATGACTCAAACAAAATAAACTTTGCGGGCCCTAGGCAAGCACTGTGAGTTCCAATAAGCTGGCTCTTTTTATTTCATCCCCAAAAGACACCTTTCTTTATGTATTCTATCCCAGAGCTTTTGTACCTTTGTTGTTTATGCTTCTAATCATTTCTTCTTAATCATTTTTCTATTGTTCCTTCCTAAGTTTTCTACTGTACTGATGACTCTTCATAAGATGAGTCCTTGCTTCTGTTGTGTATGTATGAGTGACTCTTCTCACTATGAAGGCCTCTCAGGCTGCCTCATACCCATCTCTTATCTCTTCTACTATAAAGTGACAATTAACCCTCATTCTTGTAACATAGCTTTCTTATCATATTTCTGGCATTTGAATATACCGTTGTACAACTGGAGTGTATCACAACTGACATCTCAGGACATAGAAATTGCCAATTTCTTCTGCAGTGACTCCTACCTCCTTCATGTTGCCTGTTTTTATACTCGTTTTTTGAATATATCACCATATACTTTATGGTTGCCATTTTTTGATTTCTTCCTGTCACAAGGATTTTCACGAGTACCATGAAAACATTTCTTCCTTTTGAGAAAGCCAACATTAAGAAGAAGTACAGAACCTGCTCCACATTCGGGCCTCAGTAGTGAATTGTTTGCTTATTTTATGGTACGAGCCTTGGAGGGTACATTGATTCATCTTTACTCTATTGTGCCAAACACAATACAGTTGTGATGTATAGTCTGGATCCCCTCATCAGTAGCTTCAAAAGACAAAAAGAAGTGCAGCAACTCAATAATCTCACTGCTTTTGTTTTGCAATTTTATGTGGATTTCAATCTTCAAAAATATTAAATAAATAAATCTTCAGAAACACTAACAAGTACTCAGGTAAATCAGGCTTTGTTGGTCATAATATGTTTGTGCTTCCTGGGATTACTTCCTCATTATATTGTGTAGTGCATATAGTTATGACTGACTCATAGATGAATTGGGAAAATTTCAACGAGAAAGAATGTTGATTTCTGGATGATGAGAATTTTATACAAATATCTTAATCAACTTATGGTCCTAAACCATGAACATAAACAATGATGAATATATGCATTGTTTGGTAGATTTCACAACAAATAAACACTACTAATAACACAAAGATGGATCATTTAAAAATAAGCCAACACAGATTTACTACTACTGTGTTTTCTTTTCACAACTTGCAATTAAAAATAGAGGATAAATTACTTTGAAACCATGTACAGTGCTTTGTAGAACTGTTGTCAGTGTCAGCCATCAGGATGAGTTATGATCACTGCTTGACCAATTTGCTCTCTGTGAAAGCCTGAGAGAATGTTTTCTCTCTAGGTGACTCTCCTTAGGCACACTATACTTCATCTATCCCTTTCCTTTGTGATCCCATAATCTCCTTGAACAGAAAATTTGGGAAACCACTGAATTAAATAATGTTACAGCACACGTTCTCCTATGACCTGAGTCCTCACTGACCTTGAAGGGCTAGGACCAAAATATTGGCTCTCCGTGTAGCCCTTCTTTTTCTCTAATTTTTTATCTGTAAACTTATATTCTTAACCCGCCAGAAGAAAAGTTTACTATTACTCTATAAAAGTAAATCCTGAGGGGAGTTGACTGACCTTGAGAGATACAAAAGTTACACGTTTTGCTATACAGGTCATGCTTAAACTTCTCCTTGGGGCTGGGGAGATAGCTCCAAGGCACAAGTGCCTGCTGGGCAAGTGCAAGGTCGTGAGTTCGAACCCTGGTCCCACAAAAAAAAAAAATTAAAAAAAATAAATAAAAATAAACTTGTCCTTAACCACACAGCAGAAAAGTTTAACCACAAGGCATAAAACAGAAAGGTAGATTAGAATGTTGAGCTGTAAAAGGCTTAAATCAGCAGCTTCTAACATTATCAGTTTTACCAATAACTCACTGCGATTATGGAACTTTGGATTATGCATACAACTACTTTCTCTTAGTTCAATGAGAAGAAATTTGGCTGTATGAACAATGATTTGAAAAATCAAAACGCCTACATCCTGGGCTCCGTATAACTAATAGGAGCACAACAAAATGCATTGTATCAAATATTGAAATGTACTAATAATGTGTTTTGAAACTGTCACATTGTTATACATTGTTATTTCTTATTAAAAGTAATAATAAAAAATAAAGAAGAAAACTGTGGCAAGGACATTGTGGTGAAAATGAAAGAAGAATGCTGAGTCATGACAAATACATATCTTACACATGCACAAAACATCACACTGAGTCACTGTGATGCATGCCATTAATATGCAAGAATGAAGTAGTCAAGAAAGAATGCCAGTTACTCCTAAGGTTTTGCTGTGGAAATTGAGAAAGCACCCCTCAGAAGATATTTACATTTATTTTATCTTCTTTGGCCATTAACATTAAAAAGTCCTTAGATACTTGGAGAATGTAGAACACCTTGGCTAACTAGGAGCTCTGTATCTGGAAGATTTATGGTCATGAAATTAACAGTCAGCAATAAGCCTGCGCCTCCAGCTTTTGTGCTGACCATACCACTCTGCAGAGCTACTCACAATGGTTGTCTACATTAACAAGCTCCTATTGACATGGCATGCAAGTTGGTGCTGGTGGGACTGGCGAGAGAGCTCAGTGTTCTAAAACGCCTGCTTAGGCAACCACAGGGACCAGGGTTTGATCCCCAGGACTCCGTGCTGAGCAGGCTGAACCAGGCATAAAATAAATTTAAAAGAAAATAAAATAGAGAAAGAAACAAGACTTCCCTGGGAAGAAAAGAAAAAAAAAAAAAACATTGGTGCTGAGAAAAGAGGTAAAGCATTACACACAAAGTTTGCCCAGGATGTGAATTTGACTGTCCTCTCTGTCAGAACTCAGGAGAAACACAGTGTTGTATTGAGGAGAAGACTGATGGTGAACGGTCTACCAGAAGTACCATTTTCTTATCTTCAGGAGTATGGTGCAGTTTGTGTAGCCACTTGTTATACATTTCCAAATTGTTTCTTTACCTAAGGGAAAGGAATAACATTTTAATAACTCATATTGTGATTTTTATGTGGCGGCAGATTTGGGTGCTTCGCAATGTGAATTCTATCGTATTGTTTCCTTGACAACTCAGACATTTCCTACATCTCTCTGTCCAAGGTAGAAAAATAGTTATAAGGACTTAGAGCTAGTAAAATACCGGCCATCTGTCCCTCCTACTCCTGGTGCTGCCCTTTTCCAAGTCTTCATTTGGGGAGTGATGGTGGAAAACAAGTTTCCGCAGCCTGTTCTTGTTCTACCAACTTCTCAGAGAAACCTTGGCATATTCTACTCTCTCCCCATGCCCCAGGTCACAATGATGAGTTCACTGCAGTGCACCATGCAGAGAAGTCTGAAGAGGGCACAAAAGGGCAGAAAATGGCGCTGGCAGAATCTTCTAGAAAGGGAGAAGAAAACAGGCAGCTGGGGAGGCTAGAAGGGGGAGGGGAAACTGAAGTGAACTCCAGAGACACTTTTGAGAAAAATTCAAAAAGAGTTTCAAGAGCTCGTTAGAGTGGTAAAAGCTGGTATAGAGGGGATTTTTTGTTTGTTTGTTTTTCCAAAGAAAGTTTTGTTGTACATCATCCAGATAATGCCTTCTGATATTTTCCACTGACTTACTATTTCTTTTACTGTGACATTGCCAAAAATTGAACTAAAAGATAGCTGAGGTTTATAGGAATTAAAATGGATCAAGGGCCCTGCGGGATGGCTCAGTGGTCCAAAGCGCCTGCTTGGGAAGGCTTGGGCAGCTTCAGGGACCGCGGTTCGATCCCTGGCACCACATGCTGTGCCAGCCTTCTCCCCTCACCCCTGGGCCATAAAAATGAGTGAATAAACAAACAAAGGTTCTGAAACAAGAAAATAAATAAATAAAATAAAAAATTCTAAAAAAAAATAAGTAAAATAAATAAATTAAATAAATAAAATAGATCACAACTCTGGATCAAAAAATTATTTTCTACTTACATCAGACGAGTTTTCCTTCCTACCTTTTCTTCCTTCTTTCCTTCCTTTTCAGTACTGGAGTTTAAACTAGAATCTCACATATATTAGGCAAGTACTGTACTACTGAGTTACATTCCCAGCTTAAGAGGTATTTTCTAAATGTCCATTTATATTTAGTTGTTATTTTTAATTTTTCGTATAAAGCCTGACTCAAAATGTAATTTAAAGGCACACAACCTTAAAATTAACATGCTGATTATCTTTGACTGGGCAATCTCACTGACACATTTTGGAAGGCTTCATATATAAATATGTTTCAAAAATCAGGTTAACTCGGTTCAGCATTATCAAACACCTAGGATGAGTCAGACATTGTGTATGACATTTAGGTAAATAAAAGCACTTGATATATTGATCTAACATAATAAGTGATGTAATCAAAGAAAAATTAATTTTATCTTTCTCTGACCTTTGAAAGTACGTTCACTAGGGAAATGCAGAATGAAATTTCTGAAGCCTCTCCTGAAAATCTGGTTTCTCATTCAGCTGTTTAATGTCATCTTAGACACTTGTTCCCTGAAAATCCACTTCACACTTGACTCACACCTCAAAATTCATCTCCCACGTTCTCCTATAGGTGTGGATTCAACATAGTTCTAGGATATTTAACCTGAGAAAATACATGTCCCTTGCCTCAATAAAAGAGTTGTGACGTTACCATTCAGGTCTCTGTGTTCTCTCTGTTTCTGTCTGACTCAGCCCCAAATTTCCTGAGACTGCGAGGCCACAGAGGAAAGTGATCTATGATGTACAGTGTGCCTAAGGAAAGTAACCTAGAGAGAAAACATTCCCTCAGGCTTTCACAAAGAGCATAATGGTCAAGCACTGTCTGTGATTCATCCAGATGGCCAACACTGACAAAAGCTCTGAAAACCGCAGTACATGATTTCAGGGTAAATCCTGAGGCGACCTTATTGAACTTGTCAGGTACAAAAGTTCCATTTTTTGTAATATAAGTCATGCTTTATCTGGGTCTTAACCATCCAGCAGAAAATTCTAACCACAAAGTATAAAAAAAGAAGGTCATATTAACCTGCTGTGTTCTAAAAGGCTCAAGTCAACAACTTCTTTTTTTGTTTGTTTGTTTTCTTTATTTTATTTTCTTTCAAGTTTCAATTTTTTATTGTTTAAATTTAACAATGGTTATATTACATATTTTCATCATCAGATCATTTAGATTAATACATATAGGTATATAAGATTGATCAAACAATTAAACATTAACCCTTCTAAATCAACATTACTTTTTTTTTTCTTTTCCCCTTTCTTTTCTTTGAAAGTTGACATATTGCATATTGTCCTCACAATCGTTCTACATTTCACTGTGTATGTATCTATCTGCTTCCTCTTAGTCCAAAGAGAAACATATTCTTTGCCTTTTTTTTTTCTAAACAACATCAATAGGGAGGTGGGTCATGCCCACACACTGTACTCTGTAGAACAACTTCTGATTATGCCAGAAGAGCTGTTAATCCACTACTGTTATGGACTGTTGGACTATATATACAGTTACTTTGTCTTTGTGCAATGAAAAGAAAGATCTGTACTAAGGATGATTAGACAAGAAATCATGTCTGCATCTTGTACTCCGAAAAACGACGATGAAGACAACAACATGCAATGTATTAATTATTTTTAAAAAACAAACATAAAATAAAATAAAAATAAATAAAAGTAGAAACAAATTTTAAAAAACGCTGTTGCAAATTCTTGGGACAATTGTGTTGATCACTCAGTGTATATTAAGTGCATGGTTTTGCCTGTGCCATGATTCCTAACTATTCTCCTTGCTGTTTCTTTGTTAATTAACACTTAAATTCTCACTCTTCATTTGCTGTTTTTGTTGTTGTTGTTGTTGTTGTTGTTGTTGTTTTTCTTTTGTCTTTTTTGAGACGGTATCTTGTATGAAGTTGAGGCTGGCCTTGAGCTCACTTTTGTAGCCCAGGCTGGTCTCACACTCGCACCAATCCTCCTGCCTCAGCCTCCCAGATGCTGGAATTACATGTGTGCACCATCACATCCAGTTTCATTTGCTGTTGTATCTTTCCATTTTTTATTTCTTCATTGAGTTCCTTTTTTATTACTTTTAATAAGAAATAACAGTATATAACAATGTGATAGTTTCAAAACACGTTAGTCATACATTTCAATATTTGATACAATGTATATTGTTGTCCTACTCTTAGTTTATACAGAGCACAGGTATAGATGTTCTAATTTTTCAAATCATTATTGGTCCAACAAAATTTCTTCTCACTGAACTAAGAGAAAACGGTTCTACACATAATCCAATGTTCGATAATCACAGTGGGTTATCGGTAAAGCTGACAATGTTGGAAGCTGTTGATTTAAGACTTTTACAGCTCAGCATTCTAATCTAGCTTTCTGTTTTCTGCCTTGTGGTTAAACTTTTCTGCTGGGTTGTTAAGGGCAAGTTTAAGCACGACCTGTACAGCAAAACATGTAACTTTTGAATCTCTCAAGGTCAGTCAAATCCCCTCAGGATTTACTCTGGAACTCTGTACAGTGCTTTGTAGAACTGTTGTCAGTGTCAGCCATCTGGATGAGTCACAGCCATGGCTTGACCATTTTGCTCTCTGTGAAAGCCTGAGAGAATGTTTTCTCTCTGAGTGACTCTCCTTTGGTACACAGTGTATCTTCAGTCCCTTTCCTCTGTGGCCCCATAATCTCCTTGAACAGAAAATTTGGGAAACCACTGAGTTATAGGTTGTTATAGCCCAAGTTCTCTTATGTCCTGATTCTTCACTAACCTTGAAGGCCTAGGGCCAAAATATTGGCTATTCGTGTAGCCCTTCCTTTTCTCTAAATTATTGGTCTTCAAACTTAAGCCGTTAACCCTCCAGAAGAGAAGCTTAGTGATTTTATTATTCTATAACATGAGTACTTGAGCCTAACATTACTGTCTTTCTGAATATCAAACATCTTACACTTAACATGAAACTCGTATTTTCCATCAATCATTGTTATTCTAACAAATCCCTATGAAATGTGATTGTAAAATCAGTTACATATTTTTACACAGAAATTTAGAAATCTAACTGTGTACAAATTGTAGCAGGTCAATCCTATGGCACTTTCTGTTATTCTCTTTCATTATCTTTTTTGAGTTTTTTAACAACCATTTACTTCCAAAGGAGTATAGCAATAATTGAAATAACGTTAGAAGCATCACACATCTAAAAGATCAGACAGACATTCCAAACATGGTTTTATATTACACATTGCTATCCTCAGCATCAAAACCCTGTTGGAGATTCGTAGTGGCATTGTCTAATTCATCTTGTGTATATATAAATGCATGGTTTTGCCCTTGCCCTGTTTCCTAACTTTTCTGCTTGTGGTCTCTGCATTGTTTAATCCTTAATTTCACTGAAGAGTTTGAGGAGCATTGGGATTATATCTTCTGTAAATTTCTTGTAGAATTCAGAGTGGTGAATCCATCAGGACGTGGACTTTTCTTTGTCGGAAGGTTTTTTATTACATTTTGTATTTCATTGGATGCTATTGAGTTATTGAGACTTCTTACATCTTCTTGACTCAGTTTTGGCAAATTATACCTTTCTAGGAATCTGTCCATTTCGTCTATGTCTTCAATTCTGTGAAAGTAAAAGTTCTCAAAGTAGCTATCAATGATCTTCTGAATCTCCACTGAGTCTGTGGTAATTTCATGCTTTTCATTCCTTGTTGCTTCAATTTGAGTTTTTTATTTCCTTTTTTTGAGATTAACTAGAGGCTTATCAGTTTTATTTAATCTTTCAAAGAACCAGTTTTTTGATTTATTAATTGTTTGTATTGTTTACTTTTTCTCAATTGAATTAATTTCTACTCTAATCCTTATAAATTCCTCCTGTCTTTGGACTTGGGGTTTCATTAATTCTTCCTTTCCTACATGAACTAAGTGCAGTACTAAAGTATTTATTTGTTCCCATTCTGTTTTCTTAATTTGTAGTTCACAGCTATAAATTTCCCTCTAAGCAATGCTTTCTTTGCATCCCACAAATTTCAATAAGTTGTGTTTGAATTTTCATTAAATTGTAGATATCATTTAATTTCTTGTATAATTTCATCTGTAACACACTGGTTGCTGAGGAGGGTATTGTTTAATTTTCATGTATTTCTGTGGGTTTTATGGTTTCTTTTGTCTTTCATTTCCAGTTTCATTCCACTGTGGTCATGTCGTATGCATTTAATAATATCTGTTTTCTTGCATATACTTATGCATGACTTATGGACGATTATGTGGTCTATTTTAGTAAACGTATATAGAATGTTTCACAAATTTGCATGTCATCTTTCAATTGTTGCTATACTCCTTTGGAAGTAAATGTTTATTTTAAAAAATCAAAAAGGTAATGAAAGAGAATAACAGATAAGGAAAAATGCCATAGGATTGGCCTGCTACAATTTGTACACATCTTTTCATACCTTCTAGTTGTCAAGTAATCTGGTGAGTCTCCATCATAGACATCATTGATAATTCCATTAACAAATGACGTTTTCCTAGGGGCCATTTGTAAACTTGATTTCAAACAACAAAAGGTTGTTTACCTTAGAAGTAACCAATTTATCTAATTCTATTATGCTGTGCAAGGACACAACATTGCCGACAATTTTCCATCGGCTACAATTTTGTACCCTGAGGGAGCTAAGTTGTTTAAGGCCTGCAAAAACAATAGAATGTTTCTTTAATTAGCACTTCTGAGAATTAAAAATATTTAGATGGAAGCAATTTTAAACATATCCTTGGTCCCCTCCCCTCTCATCTTGAACACCAGTGTTTCTGAAAACTCCAATGGCCTTTGTAGAAAGCCTTCATAGAGAAGGGAAAGCATCAGGGATTTTCAAAAGGGGGTCAGTCTGTAGTCGACGAGGATTGAATAAAAAGAAACTGGACAGAACACGGGACTGTTTTCTTCCTCTAGAATAGTGGCAGAATAGGAAGAGAACTATTTCATCTTTGAATGAGATTCCTTATACATTCAAGGGATTTTTAGCTCTCTGGAGTAACCACCACTTTAATTTCTCTCTCCCACTTTGAAACAAGGATGGCTTCCCTTTAAAAGTGAAAGTCTTGAATCTCCAAACTTCATTCTCTGTACAAAGTTTAGCATCCCATCAGATTTCCTGCCCACAATTCCTGCCCACTGTAAACTACTCAGTGAAGACCTATTGTGAACCAGGTATTGTCTGTTTTATTTTACCTAGGGGGTGTTCTAGTACTTAACTGTTTCTTCTGTCATTTTTGATCAGCCTGTCGTTGTTAATATTCTATTTATTTCACTATAATGCTTCTAAAAATCTCCCAGTCACATAATTGTTTCTCACATACAAAGCTCAGTCACATTTTGTTCTTTTGTATTACCTATCCTTGGAAATGATCAGAAAAATAATGAATGAATTTAGCAATTGTGATGACATTCTCAAAAGCATAACGTAAGTAGTACATCATCCAAATATAAATGTACTTGTAAATTTGTGAGAACAACCATTCCCTATAGCTGTAAAAAATTTTCCTTGGCTTTCTTTGTTCGTTTTTTGTTTCCATACAGACTATCATTCCTGACTGCTGCTCACTGTGGGGGCTTCTAGACATGCTCAGCTGCATAGTGTATTACTTTTTATAACTAATATTGATTGACCTACTGTGATGAGTTATGTTAAAGAATTTTATGTGAGAAGTATTGTTATTGTTAGAATTAATATTAGCCATGCATATTTTCTTTTAAAAGAGGTAGAGAGCCATGGAATAGATCAACAGAATAAGCCCCTGCTTATGCAAGCGCAGGCAACAGGTGAAATTCCTAATACCCTATGCCTTAATGTCCTACTCAAGGGACAGCTAAGCCAGGGGTGGAGTCTGGGCTTGGTACTGCAATTCTGTAATTCTAACCCTGGGGAGGCTGAAAACACGAATAGCGCAAGGATTCTGAGCTCTATAGTGAGACCCTTTGAAAAAGAGAGAGACAGACAGACAGACACACTGACTGACTGACTGACTGACTGACTGACTGACTGACTGACTCATAAATTCATTGCATTTATCTTTACAGACCATGTTGGTACCTATTTTAATATACCAACACCTTGAAGATTGCTTCCTGATATATTTGATATTTGTTTCAATCATTATTATGCACCTCGTACTTTACTTTTAATATAAAAAATTAACAGGTGCCAAGTTAAGTATATGGAAATCCAAGTGATGAAATAAAATTATAATAATATTAGAAAAACAAATATGAATTTATAAATGTCCTGGAAATGACAGAACAAAGAAAAAATGGTCGCTGTCATTAAATTCAAGAAAGGTAATTAAGCAATTGGACTAAAAGCAAGATGCATTTCTTGCAAATGAAAAAGCTTGAGTAAATATAATTATTTCAAAGCAAAAGCAGCTTCCTCCTTACCATTCAAATCACTTTGAATAGAAAAAATTATGGAGGGTGAAAGATTTTAAATATGGTAATAGCGTGAAGTAATAGCTTCTTAATGTTTAGTTAGAAGGTTTCTAAATATTTTTGCTTCCTAAGGAGCAAAACTATTCCCATGGAGGCAGAAAATCACACAATAACACAGCAGTTCATCCTCCTGGGTCTCTCAGAGGATCCTGAACTCCAACCCCTTCTCTTTGCACTGTTCCTGGCCATGTACCTGCTCACAGTGCTCGGCAATCTGCTCATCATCCTGGCTGTCAGCTCTGACTCCCACCTGCACACCCCCATGTACTTCTTCCTCTCCAACCTGTCCTTTGTAGACATCTGTTTCACCTCCACCACAGTGCCAAAGATGTTGGTGAACATCCAGACGCACAGCAAAGACATCTCCTACATGGGATGCCTCACTCAGGTTTATTTTTTTATCCTTTTTGCTGGCATGGATGACTTTCTCCTCACTGTGATGGCCTATGACCGCTTTGTGGCCATCTGTCACCCCCTCAACTACACAATCATCATGAATGCTCAACAGTGTAGTCTCCTGGCTCTGATGTCTTGGCTTCTTGTTACCTTGATCTCTCTTATTCATATCCTACTCATAAAGCCGCTGACCTTCCACCTAGGCACAGAAATCCCTCATTTCTTCTGCGAATTAGCTCAGATTCTGAAGGTGGCCAGCTCTGATACACTTATCAACAATAGCGTCTTGCTTGTAGCAACAGTCCTCTTCTGTGTGTTTCCTGTGACTGGGATATTCTCCTCCTATTCTAAGATCCTCTCCACCTTGATGAGAATGTCCTCCTCCATGAGCAGGCATAAAGCATTTTCCACCTGTGGGTCTCACCTCTGTGTGGTCTCCTTGTTCTATGGAACAGCAATTGGTGTGTACCTCAGTTCTGCTGGTACTCATGTTTCCCAGACAAGCATTGTCGCCTCTGTGATGTACACTGTGGTGACCCCCATGCTGAACCCCTTCATCTACAGCCTGAGGAACAAGGATGTGAAGGGCGCCCTGGGAAGACTCTTCAGCACAACAGCGTCTCATCTCTCATTGACCACTGACCTCAAAACAAGGTGGAAATTGTGATGTCTTAGGCAAGAACTGTAAATTTTAATAAGCTGGCTCTATTCCTACCTAAAAAACACCTTTATTAATTTACTCAGTTCCAGAGCCCTAATAGCCTTGTTGTTTGTTCTTCTAATTATGCCTCCTTAACCACTTTTCAATTGTTCTTTCCCTGGTTTTCTATTGTACTAGTGACTGCACGTTCCAAAGATGATGCCTTGCCTTTATCTCCTATGTGTCATTGACTCGTGTGGCTATGGCTCCTGTGGCCATGACTCCTGTGGCTATGATAAACTATGACTGCCTTGTAGCCATCTCTTTTCAATTTCATTATAAAGGGTCTATTATCCTCATTCTTGTGGCATTGGTGTGGTGTTATTATATTTCAGTCACTTGACTATACTGCGGTACAACTGGAATGCATCAAAATTGACATTTCAGGGTTCAAAAATTGTCAATTTCCCTCTGACAAACTACTACTTCCATCCACCACCGAAGCCTGGCATGTGTGTGACCATCACCTCACTCACTGACCCTCTTTGCAGCCAGGGTCCAAGCCTGGCATGAGTGTGAGCCACCCCCCTACTGCTGGCAGAATCTTCATTCCAATCAGCCCTCAGGCCCCATATGTATGTGGGACTGACCACCCACTCACCAGATCCTACTTTCTTGCAGCGTCCAGGTCCTTCATGTGTGTAGGACCACATTTGCACCCTCAAGAACCTCCTCCACCAGACAGGCCTGGTGCAGATCCCTGCCGAGGTTATTCTATTGCAGGACCAGCAAATGTTGCCAGATGGCAACAATGTGCTCACTTCCATGCGCTGTTGCAGGAAGAAGTTGAGCACAGCAGCCAGAACCAAGCCAGCCCCACCTGGTCGACTTCAAACTTGCTAGATCCAGACCCAGTAAGCTGAGAAACTCACTAGACCTAGATGTATGAGAGCATCCTCTCACTTTCTCTCATGATTGAAAGAAGGGGCAAACGATAGCCAGGGTTAATCTTCATGGAAGACTCTAGATCCATCAAGGGGAGATGATCATACAGACCTGATAAGAACTCATTTAACTGTAAATGCCCAATTTAATATCTGCTTAACTATACAGTCATAACGTTTCCTTTATAGTCTAAAATGCACCCCTATTAGTTACAAAAGTTTGTCAACTGCTAAATATGACTACCCACTATTAGTCTTGCTAATTGTCATTTGCTAAAAGCAAAACTTTAACTACTTAACGACATAATCTCTCTCCAGTAATAATATCAGTAATTGCTAAGATAATAACTGTACCAAAGCTCTACAAACAAGGTCAAACGGAAGTGCTATGCAAAGTGAAAAGCAAAGGGAGCAAACTGCATTCTCAGGCCCTGAGTCCAATCAGAGCAAAAGCAGGAGATACCAGCATAGAAGAAATTGAAAATCACACACCTGAAATCTCTGAAATAAGAGCATCTGAAGTAAATAAAGAGCTCCAGAAGTGCACAGAGGCATTCAGATCAGAAATAAACTCGAAGTAAATAATTAATAATAATAATAATAATAATAATAATAATAATAATACCTACAATGAAACAATCACTGAGTACTTCTAAAAAGGACACTGATAAAAAAAAAGATGATAATAGAAAAATAATGGAGGCTGGGATTTGATCCCCTGCATGCTGTGCCTGCCTTGCCCCTGGGGAGCACTGGGAGAACGATACATACTGAGAATGGTGGGGAGCTCCTATAATCCCAGCATTCTGGGAGGCCGAACAAAGGAGCATCACTACGAGTCAGATCAACAGAGTGAGACCTTGTAGACACTCTCCAAAATACAAGGGGAAAAAAGAAAAATAAAGGAACCTTTGAAAGAGCAACATAAGAAAGAAAAAGAATGCATCAAGTAAATTCAGACAAGAAATTAAAATGTCATTTACAATTTGGCAAACCCAGCTTAAACGAAAGTCAAGACAGAATTTCAGACCTTGAAGATACCATTACAGCTAGTGAAATGGTAATAAAAAGATCTCTTAAAAACAAGGAATG
This sequence comes from Myocastor coypus, assembly GCA_004027025.1. Lineage (NCBI taxonomy): Eukaryota > Metazoa > Chordata > Mammalia > Rodentia > Myocastoridae > Myocastor > Myocastor coypus. The sequence goes on from PVJA010022147.1 coordinate 24,881, forward strand.
TGCAGGAAAAAATAATTGAACATCTGTAAGACAATGCAAACATAAACAACATAATTCTAAAAGGCATCATTGAGGAAGTAGAATTCAATACAAATAATTTTAAAAGATTATGGGCAAAACTGACAGCATAAATCTTCCGAAATGTGACAAAACAATTTGACATTCAAGTAGCCAAAGCACATAGAACTCCAAATAACACACTGAAAACACATCCCGAGCTCTCTCAAGAAGCGTTCTCCTCCCCGGACTCATCAGCCGCCAGAGCTTCCACCCTGCCCACCATTCCTACCGTCTCAGCCACGCGGAGCCCAGCTGCAGGAGAAACAAGCTGAGGACAGCTGCCAGACCCAGCTAGGTATATTTGGAAGGGAACAAGCTTGGTGCATCTGGACCCAAATTTTGATAGGCACTAAAGGCATAACTTCACCAAAGTGCACAGATCACAGCTATACAAAATGACAAAGAGAAGCACGAAGATGCAATCTGAGGACTTCAGCCCACAGAGAACAAATACAGGAGACAGTACCATAGAGGAAAGTGGGAATGATACAGCCCAAACCTCTGAATTGGTAGTATCTGAGATAGACAAGTGCAGAAATGTACAGGGCAACTCAGACCAGAAATAACGTCTGAAGTAAACAATAAAAGAAAATCGTGAGTTAATAGATATGAAGTGGAAAAACAACTCCAGAAACATATAGGGGAAACCAGACCAGAAATAACCTCTGAAGTAAAAAAAAGGAAATCTCTAAATTAATAGCATCTAAAGTAGGGGGAACAACTGCAGAAGGGTAAGGAGGAGAAATAATCACTGAACTAAAGAGAGAAAAGATAACTATAATGAAAGACTTAAGTACTACTAAAGAAGACGTTGATAAAAAAAATTAGAGAATAGAAAAATAATGGATTCCCTGATTGAGAAATATAGGAAAGAAATAGATCGCATGAAACAGTTTCAAAGAGATATACAAGAAAATAAAATCTCAATCACAAGCTGCCAATAACGAATAAACGAAAGAGAAGATAGTTTCGGTTCTTGAAGACACCATCACAGCTAGTGAAAATGTAAGAAAGCATCTTTTAAAAACAAGTAGGATGCAGGAAAAATTAATTCAACATCTGCGAGATGATGCAAAAATGAACAACGTGAGATTAATAGGAATCATCAAGAAAGTAGGAGTCAATACAAATGATACAAAAAGAATCTGGGCAGAAGTAATAGCAGAAGACTTCCCAAATATGAGAAAACAATCTGATATTCAGATAACTGAAGCATACAGAATTCCAAATAACATTGAACCAACTAAACACACATAAAAACATCATAGTCAAGATCCCAGAAATCCAGCAGAAGAATAATACACTACATGTTCCAGCACCTCAAAAAAAATTAGTAGCAACCCCGTTTACAGTCAAAACTTCAAATGAAGATTGATCAAACAAAATAAAGAAGCCTACTACATACTGGTTTGGGGAAAAAAATCAAGACAAAGAGGTAACGCTCATAAATATGTATGCACCCAACATGGCAGCACCAAGTTATGCAAGACAAATCTTAATGGACATGAAAATTCTATTATCCAATACCACAATCTTCAAAGGAGACCTTCAATAGCCTCCAACATTGCAAGCCTCACTGGTGGCCCATTGCAATTGCAGAACATTTGACTGCATATACATCTGCTTCCTCTTAGTCCAAAGAGAAGAATTTTCTTCTCTTTTTTTTTTCTTAGCAACATCAATAGGGAGGTGGGTCATGCCCACACACTGTGCTCTGTAGAACGATTGTGAGGACAATATGCAGTGTGTCAACTGTTAAAAAAAAAAGGGGGGGGGAAGGGAAAAAAAGTAATGCTTATTGAACGTGTTAATGTTTAATTGTTTGATCAATCTTATACCTATATCTACTAATCTAAAAAATAAAGTATATTTCTATTCATTAAAAAAGGAGACCTTAACACTCCTTTATCGCAAAATGACAGGTGAAGCAGACAAAAAATTAGCAAAGAAGACACAGAACTGAACCATAACTTGGAACAAATGGATGTGGTGTATGTACACAGACTGATTGAGGCTTCTTATATCTTCTTGGTTCAGATTTGGTAATTTGTAACTTTCTAGGACCCTTTCCATTTCATCTACGTCTTCAATTCTGTGAGCATAAAGATTCTCAGAGTAGCTATTAATGATCGCCTGAATCTATGCTGGGTCTATAGTAATTTTACACTTTTAATTTGTTATTGCTTGAATTTGAGTCCTTTATTTCCTCTTTTTGATTAGCTTATCTAGGGCTTTCTAAATTTTATTTAATCTTTCAACAAACCAGCTTTTGGATTCATTAATTCTTTGTATTGTTTTCTTTGTCTTGATTGAATTAATTTCTGGTCCACTCTTTATCATTTCTTCCCGTCTTTGGGCTTTTGGTTTCATTTTCTCTTCCTTTTCTAGTCAGTTTAGGTGCTGTGTCAGAGTATTTATTTGTTCCCATTCTGTTTTCTTTTCTTTTATTTTTGTCTTTTTGAGACAGGGTCTCACTATGCAGTTCAGGCTGGCCTTGAGCTCACTTTTGTAGCCCAGGCTGGTCTCCAACTCACACCGATCCTCCTGCCTCAGCCTCCCGAGTGCTGGGATTACAGGCGTGTGCCACCACGCCCGGCTCCATTCTGTTTTCTTAATGTGTCAGTTCAGAGATATAAACTTCCCTCTAATAATTACTTTCATTGCAATGCATAAATCCCACTAGGTTGTGTTTTAATTTTCATTAAATTGTAGATATTGTTTAATTTCATCTGTAACCCACTGGTTGCTGAAAACAGTGTTGTTTAATTTCCATGTATTTCTGGGGTTCTTGTGGTTTCTTTTGTCATTTACTTCCAGGTTCATTGCACTGTGGTCAGAGAATATACATGGGAGAATTTGTTTTCTTGCATATACTTAAGCATGACCTGTGCACTAGTATTTGACCCATTCTGGAAAATGTTCCATGTAGAGCTGAAAAAAAATGTGTATTCTGAAGTGGTTGGGTGGAACACTGTGTATGTCCACCAAGTCAAGTTGTTCCAAGTTCATTTTCTGTTCTGTGACTTATTTGCTAACTTTTGTCTGCTTGACTCATCTTTTTGGAATAAAGGGATGTTAAGATCTCCTGTAAAGATTGTGGTATTGTACAGTATATTTTTATTGTCCACTAAGATTTTTCTTGTATAACTTGGCTGTCTCGTTTTGTGTGCATATATGTTTATGAATGTTACCTCTTGATCTTCAATTTTTCCTCTAACCATTATGTAGTGGTCTTCTCTATTTCATTTCATTAACCTTGGTTTGAAGTTTAGACTGTCTGCAAACAGGACAGCTACCTTGTTTTTGTTGCTGTTGTTGTTTGTTTTGTTTTGTTTTGTGTTTTGAGTCGCTGGGACATGTAGTTTTGTTTTCCATCCTTTAACTTTTATTCTATTAGTTCCTTTATGAGGTAAGCGTGTTTCTTGTGTACAGCATGTTGTTCGATTTTGCTTCCTTATCCATTCTGCCAGTCTATTTCTTTTATTTGGAGAATTGAGTCCACTTAGGTTGATGGCTATAATTGAAATGTGTTGACTTAAGATTGACATGTCTTTTACTTACTGCTGTTTACTTCTTTTGCTCCTGTGTTTAATTGGTTGACTTATTTGGTGAGTTCTTTCTTTACTCATTTGTTGAGTTTGGGTCATTTTGTTCCCTCTCTGAAATATTTTTTAGTAGTCTGTGTAGGGTTGGTTTTGATGTCATGAAATTCTTTAGTTGTTCCTTGTCATGGAAGTATTTCACTTCTCCCTCATACTTGAAAAAGTGTTTTGTAGGATATACCAGTCTGGCCTGGAATTTGTTTTCATGGAGGACTTGAAACACTCTGCTTCATGCTCTTCTTGAATTCATGGTTTGTGAAGAGAAATGTGCCATTATTTTTAATATGATTTGTTTCTTTTCTCTAGAAGCTTTTAGTACATTATTCTTCAGCTGGAATTCTGGGATTTTGACTTTTATATGTCTGGGTGTGTTTTTAATCGGGTCGATGTTATTTGGAGTCCTGTATGCTTCAATTATCTAAGTGCCTGATTGTTTTCTCATATTTGGGAAGTTTTCTGCTAATACTTCTTCCCATATACTTTTTATATCCTTTATATTGACTCCTTGTTTCTCACTGATTCCTGTTAATCTCACATTGTTCATTTTTGCATCATCTTGCGGAAGTTGAATTATTTTTTCCTGCATCCTAGTTGTTGAGAGATCCTTTCTGACCTTTTCCCTAGCTATGATTGTGTCTTCAAATCTGAAACTCTATCCTCACTTTCATTCATACGGTATTTCCAGCTTGTGATTGATATTTTATTTTCTCATATATCTCTTTGAAACTGTTTCATGTAATCTATTTCTTTCCTATCTGGCTCATTCAGGAAATTCATCATTTTTCTATTCTCCTCATTTTTTTATCAATTTCTTCTTTAGTAGCATTTAAGTCTTTCATTATAGTTATCCTTTTTTCTCTACTTCAGAGATTGTTTCTGCTCTGATCTCCTCTCTAACTTTCTGCAGTTGTTTCCCTACTATAGATGCTATTGATTTAGAGATGTCTTCTTTTATTTCAGAGGTTATTTCTGGTCTGATTTCCTCTATCCTTTTCTGCAGTTGTTTTTCCCTCCATATTCTACTAATTCATGCATTTCTTTTTCTTACTTCCAATGTCATCTCTGTTCTGAGTTCCTCTATACTTTTCTGCACTTGTCTGTCTACCTCGGATGCTACCAGCTCAGAGATTGGGGCTGCATGTTTCCCATTTTCTTCCATAATAATGTCTCCTGTATTTGTTCTGGGTGAGCTTGGCTCCTGAGATTGCATCTTGCTCCTTCTCTTTGTCATTTTGTATGACCTCTGCATATTGGGGAAGCTACGTGTTTAGCACCTATCGATATTTGAGTCCACATCCTCCAATCTTGATCCTGTGCAGATGTGCCTGGCTGGATCTGGCTGCTGTGCTCAGTTTCTTCCCGCTGCAGCTGGGTGAAGGCCACACGCTGGTGGATAGGTCCTATCTGGCATCTGGCCTATTCCATCAGTGTGGGTGGGCAGGGGCAGATTCTGGTGGTTCGCAGGTGGGAGGTGCATGCTGTTTGAGAAGTCCTACCTGTATTTTCTTCCTTTTGTGAAGCACCACATTAGCACTAAGCATAGAACCTGCTCCACCTGGGGAACTTACAGATCAATTGTTGGATTATCTTAGGGAATGAGCCTTGGAGTGTACATTAATTCATCTTTCCTTCATTGTGTCAAGCACAATTTAGTTGCCTCAGTGATGTATACTTTTATTTCTTTAATCAATAGCTTCACAAGAAGGGCATTCAGAAATGCCTTAAAAAGTCCAACAACACTATAAGCTGACTACTTGTGTTATGTGATTTGTACGTGGATGTCAATCTGCAGAAAAACTAAAACAGCACTCATGTAAATCAGGCTTTGTTTGTCACGGTATGTTTGTACTTTGTGTGATTTACCTCCTGATTACAGTTTTCAGGGCAAGTAGTTAAGACTGAGTTGACTTGAGCCTTTTACATCTCAGCATACTTGTCTGGCTTTACTTTTTATGCCTCATTGTTAAAAATTTTCTGCTGGATGGTTAAAATCAAGTCAACAGCTTCCAACCATGCCACTTCTCCTGACAACCCACTACTATTATGGACTATTGGACTATATATACAGCTACTTTCTCTTAGTTCAGTGAGAAGAAAGATTTGTACTAAGAGGGCTTTTACAAGGTATCAAGTCTGTATCTTGTGCTCTGAACGACTACTGTGAAAACAACAATATGCATGGTATTGACTATTGTGGCTGTCCTACTAATGTGTTTTAAAACTGTCTCATTGTTGTTTCTTATTAAAAGTAATAAAATTATGTACAAATACAACCAGACTGACTGGTGAGTGAATTGGGAAAATTTCAAAGAGAAAAAAAGTTGAATTCTGGAGGATGAATTTCTAGCATCTATGTATGCAGAACAATGTGAATTAATCTATATTCCCACAGTGTGAACATAAAAAATGTCGAATATATGCACATACACAATAGCTACACAAACTGCACCTAAAAATGGAGGCATATAGTACTCCAAAGAACATCAACTCAACTAAAAACACACCCAGATATATAATAGTTAAGATCCCAGAAATCCAGTAGAAGACTAATATACTAAAACTGATAGAGAAAAGAAATAGATCACATTTAAAGGAAAACCCATCAGAATTATGGCAGATTTCTCTGCATACATGAAGTCAAGAAGAGCATGGAGCAGTATTTGAAGTCCTCCAGGAAAACAAATTCCAGCCCAGAATTCTATACCCTGAAAAACTGCCTTTCAGATTTCATGGAGAAGTGATATACTTCCACACAACAAACAACTAATCAAATTCACAATAAAAAGCCAAGCCTGCACAGACATTAGAAGATATTTTAAGAGGGACCAAAATGACCCAAACTCCACAAATGAGGACAGAAAGGATCCACAAAATAGAGCAACCAACTAAATACAGGGAAAAAAATATTTGGTAAAAAATAAAAATAAAAAGACCTGTCCAAGGCCGGGCGTGGTGGCGCACGCCTGTAATCCCAGCACTCGGGAGGCTGAGGCAGGAGGATCGGTGAGAGTTCGAGACCAGCCTGGGCTACAAAAGTGAGCTCAGGACCAGCCTGAGCTGCATAGCGAGACCCTGTCTCAAAAAGACAAAAAAAAATAAAAATAAAAATAAAAAAATAAAAAAATAAAAAGACCTGTCCAACATAAGTCAATACATATGAATTATAACCATCAATTAAATAAATTTATTTGATAATAAAAAGGAATAGACATACCTAACCCATAAGGAAATTCATAGGCTGAAATTCAAAGGATGGAAAACAATACTACATGCCCAGACACCTCCAAAAAATGCAGCAGTAGTAATTCTGTTTGGAGACAGTCTGAACTTCAATCCAAGGTGGATAAAGTGAAATAAAGATAATCATTATATACTGGTCAGGAAAAAAAATTCAAGCAGAAGAGGTCCACTCAGAAATATATACACACCCAACAGGAGTAGCCAGCCATATAAGACAAATTTTAATGGACATGAAAAATCCACTATCCAATACGAGAATCTTAACAGGTGATATTAACACCCTTTATCCCAAAAAAAAATAGATCAAGCAGACAAAAAACTAGAAAAGAAGTAGCAGAACTGAACCAGAACTTGGATCAACTGAATTTAGTGGTCATACACAGAGTGTTTCACTTGAACACTTCTGAATACACATTTTTTCAGCTGCATATGGGACATTTTCTAAAATACACCACATACTAGTTGAGAGATCATGCATAAGTGTATACAAGAAAACAGAAATTAACCCATGCATATTATTTGACCACAGTACAATGAAACTGGAAATAAATGACAAAAGAAACCACAAGAACCCCAGAAAGATTTGGAAATTACACAACACCCTCCTCATCAACCAATGGATTACAGAGGAAATTGAACGAAAAATTTAAAAATATCTACAGTTTAATGAAAATTCAAACACAACTTTCCACAATGTGGAATGCAATGAAAGAAATACTTACAGGGAAATATATAGCTTTGAAATCACACAATAAGAAAACAGAATGGGAACAAATAAATACTTTCACGCATCACCTCAACTGACTAGAAAAGGAAGAGCAAATGAAATCAAAAGCCCAAAGATGGGAGGAAATTATGAAGATGAGAGCAAAAATTAATCCAATTGAGACAAAGCAAACAATTGAAACAATTAGTGAATGAAAAAGCTGATTCTTTGGAAGATTAAATAAAATTGATAAGCCCCTAGCTAACATCATCAAAAAGAGGAAAGAAAGGACTCAAATTCAAGCAATAAGGAATGAAAATGAGAATATTAACAAAGGCACACTGGAGATCCAGAAGATCCTCAATAACTACTTTAAGAAGCTTTATTTTCACATAATTGAAGACACAAATGAAATGGACAGATTCCTAGAAAGGTACACTTTACCAAAACTGAATCAATGAGATATAAGAGCTCTCAATAACCCAAAAACAGCCAATGAAATACAAAATGCAGAAAAATAAAAACACCTATCAACGAAGAAAAGTCCAGGTTATAAGATATTCACAACTGAATTCTATAAGAAATTTACAGAATACATAATCTCAATACTCCTCAAACTCTTCAGTGAAATTTAAAAGGGAACAATACTCTCAAAAACATGCCTTGAGACAAGTATTGTACTGACACAAAAAGCTGAGAAAGTTACAACTAAAAAAGAGAAGCACAGACCAATCTCTGTCATGAACATAGATACAAAAATTCTTGATAAAATTCTAAGAAATAGAATACATCAAATCATTAAGAAAATTATTCTTCATGACCAGGTAGAATTCATATTAGGAATGCAAGGATGGTTCAACACATAAAAATCAATAAATGTAGTACACCACATCAATAAAGCCAAATCCAAAAACAATGTGATCATCTCAGTTGACGCAGAAAAGGCTTTTCACAAGTGCAAAACTCATTCATGCTCAAAATACTACAGAAAATTGGTATACATGGCCTCTACTTCAATTAGATAAAAGTCATCTATAAAAATTCAACAGCTAAAATAATTCCGAATGGAGAAAAACTGAAATTATGCATATATAATGTTGCTTTAACTTTGCCCTAACCACCCAGCAGCAAAATATAACCACAAAGCATAAAAAGTAAATCTGTATTAGTAGGCTGAGCTGTAAAAGGTTTCTGACAGTTCCAGTTCTACTGACAACCCACTACTATAATGCGATATTATACTGTATATACAACTGTTTTCACTTCAATCAATGTGAAGAAATATTTGTACCAATCATGTTTGGGAATTTTATCATGTCTGCTTCTTGTACTCTACACAACCACCATGTAGACAATAATATGCATTGTGGCTGTCCCACTAACGTGTTTTGTAACTGTCTCATTGTTATTTCTTGTTAAAAGTAGCAAAAAAGAGAAAAAAAGAAATGGAATAGTGAAAACATAAAAAGGAAAATATGGAATATATATTTCAGACATAATAAGAAATAAAATCTGTTTATTGACCTACAGAACATTATTTTAAGCAAAAGAAAAAACAGAAACTGTAAAGTAGCAATCATATGGTACTACTTATGTGGAATTTTAAAAGTTGATCTCAAAGAAATATAGAAAGATGGTTATTCCTAGAATCTAGAGAATGTGGAGAGAAATAATTGCAAAGTGTGTGTGTGAAAAGCACATGAAATTTCACCAAGAGAATAAATTGAAGTATCTACTGTATACCATGGTGATTATAGTTTAATGAACATGTATTGTATTGTAATGAAATTCAGAATGAACATCATATCCTCACAAAAATTGATATGTAGGGTGATATAAATGTTAATTTTTTAGATATCACCATTTCACAATTCAGTATACAGTACTTATAAATATGATATTCTTCATAAGCATGTCCAGTTTTTTATTTGACTTAAAATAAATTTTTTTCAAGTTTTAAATTTTTATTGTTTAAATTTAACAACAGTTATATTACATGTTTTCATCATCAGATCAGTTTAGATTAATACATATAGGTATATAAGATTGATCAAACAATTAAACATTAATCCTTCTAAATCAACATTACTTTTTTTTTCTTTTCCCCTTTCTTTTCTTTGAAAGTTGACATATTGCATATTGTCCTCACAATCGTTCTACAGAGTACAG